>QLPG01015925.1:0-10546 GCA_003314385.1 Gomphus sp. MG54 | reverse complement strand
GCCTGCAGGACTTGGCCATAGTCCACCCGACCTTTTCGACAACACCCTTCGGCAGTACCAAGGCCCGTCAGAATCTGGCTCCTGACATAGAGGCTATGTACATAGTGCTAGCATACCTGGTGAATGTCAAGTACACATACCGAGTACCCGGTAACTTGGCAGTGCCAACCAAACAATCAGCCTAATTCCATGTGCAAGTGACCAAACCACACATTTGCCACTTGGTACCTTGGTCTTGGCTCAGCACATTCACTCTCCACATTCCCCATCCCTATTCCTCACCCACTCCTCACTACTCATTATCCATTAATCCCACCCCATCAACTCCTTATTTCTTGGCCTGTTCTACCTTGGGACATTTTACCATTGTTTTATCTTCTGCCATGACCCTATTGTCTTATATTCGGTCACTCTCTATTATTCTATTTTGTACCTCCCCTGCATCCTCATCCATGCAACCCCAACCATATCATTGAATCTGATGAGAGCAAAGACCAACCTGGCAGGAAAGTACCAAAGGTAATATTTAAACAAATTCTGATTTTTTAAAATATGAAAATATATTGATTTTGAGTATCAGGTATCCCCTGACAGTTGGAAGACATTGTAATGTTAGACATTGTATTTTCAAGGCTGACCGGGGCTGGTAACCTGTTGGAATAAAATGCACAACTGGACCTAGGCTCAGCTTCTGGGTAGAAGTTTTTATGGTATTCATTGTAACTACCTCAAAATTTACTACATAATATGATGTCAGCAGATGCTATCTACGCATAGAGAAGGTGTTACTCATGGCTCAGCTTCTGGGTAGAAGTTAAACCATGTCTCCACGCTAAAGAATGAAAATAGTCTTGGATGGAGTCCGAATCCAATAGTTCCGTTGGTGACAACAATAACGAAGATTGATTATACTTGCATATTTCCAACACCCCTCTCACCAATGTCCAATGGGGACCCCACCTACCTTCGCTCGGTGTGTTGCGGTGCTGTTGTTTAGGACCTACAAGATTTTGGGGGGTTTTTTTTTCAGCGAGTTTCGTATTGTTCATGTAGATCCGGTGGGAATTTGTTTTTTTTTCAAGTTGGAGTAGATTGTATTTTTTTTCATGGGCTTTGTCGTGTGTTTTGTTCCCCTCTCCCCTTCAATATATTTTGCAATATATATATATTCATGTGATGTTGGGCAGGGCCCAATTTCTATAAGTACCCCTTAAAAAAAACTCAGTTCACAGATAACACAAAATGTTGTACAAGCAAAGCTTGTTGAAATCTGTAGGTACTCATCAATCATATTTCATGGTGTTGCATTCCACAAGTTCTACTCCCACATACTTTTCACCTTATTGTCCCATTCCACACCATTCCACATGTTCCACATTTGCCATGGTATATAATCACCGTAGATGATTTGTATCTCCTCATTCGCGTTCCACTTACTCGACTGAGATATATATCCTAGCTTTCTACAAAGCTTATGTTGTACACGCGGTACTCCGTAGATCCCCCGTCAGCGGCCCCCGCCCATACCAATGGACTGTTAACTACTACATCCATTCAACGACCATCATCCCCCTTCCCACTACTTGTGTTCAAACATCTTGCACCGCAGATAGTGCTGTTCGATAGCGGGCTGAATGTCCCTTTGCAGGACGGATTGCACGATGCTCTCGCCACAGAAATAACAAAAGTGGCTGTGTTGATCCCGTTTGTCCCCGTGTTAGTAGTTTTCAGTGTCATATTACAGCAAGGACGAAGAGAGTGGGGGGAAGCAGCTTACGTGTTGCAGCCGGGTGCTGTGCACTGCACAGTTGCGAGCCGCCCCAGGAGGCGCGCCCCCGGTTAATTTGGGAGTAAATATTATAAATATTAAAGGAAGGTCCAGGATTTTCGTGAGTCGTTATGATATATTTGATATAAAATTACATTTGGCGTACCTCCATATGATTACAACCACTGCCTTTTTCAGTTGGGGTTTTGCAGCCTGTGGAGAGGGGGACAGTAAATATGATTTAGACTCCCCCCATGGAGGGGGGGATATGCTTTTGACAAATTCGGTAATTTAAACCACTTATACAGACCTGGACAGTAGCGCCATCCTCGTTTTTTCATCAACTTGTCCAACTTCAAGGACCCATTACAGGCGTGTTTGGCACCCGGTTTAACCTGCTGCTGACACTCTTTGCACCAGACGTGGTTGCACCCGGGGAGAGGACACCTGAGAAGCTTCGTGTCCTTGTGATCGTTGAGGTCTACCAATGTGGAGCAGCGGCACCTACGAGAGGGTTGACGTGCAAAAATAGACATCAGTCCACGACGAGAGAGCGACGAGAGAGGGGGCGAGAGGGGAGGAGACGAACTTGGGACAATTGAGTATAATAGAAAACTGAGACAATTCCAGCTCTGTCCAGACCGAGTGTTGCTTATCTGTCAAGACAAGCTGTTCGATTAGACCATGTGTGATAACTGCACATAGATCATTCGTATGCGTGTACCACGTGTGTCAGTAAAGTCGACAATCAAAGTGAGGGCTTAGAGAGAGAAGGTAAAGGTTCTCTTACCACCTGGCTCCTTCACATCCTTATTAGTCTGGCAAATAGGACATACGATGGGATATCGATGTTCGTCTAGTTTTGAGGTAACGAACTCAGTCATACATCTCCTGCAAACCTTGTGATTGCATGCATCGACCTGTGCCACAAAATCCTCGGGTTGGGTCTCAAGGCAGATGGGACAATGAAAAACGACTTGGGCCGTGTCCTGTAGACGCGCCATCTGAGCAGAAATCTCATTGTCCTCTCTACTGAATTCCTCCTGAATGCGCCAGGCCGCTTCCCAATTCGCTTTTTCCTCGTCTGGCTTCGCGTCCGACAGATCTCCACGCGGGACCTTGACTTGTTCACGATATTTGTCTTTGGAGTTTGGTTGATGGCTATTGTTGCTATGCGTCGTTTCGGGAGGAGGAGAAACATTCCTCGCAATCGTCACAGGACTGTTTGAAAGCCCAGCGACGGATGAGGGAGATCTGGGTGAGTTGCTGATTGCTCCCCACCAAAATGGGCTCACTTCCTCGCGAGCACGCTGAGGCAGCGATTTTTCTCTTTCTAATTGGGTGATACGACTGTTTAGAGATTGGATTTCCCCATCCAATGCTCTATTTTTTTCTTCCGAGTCCGATAGACGAGATTTGAGTCCACGAATCTCCATATTTGCATCATACATGGACCTCAAATCATGCACGCCCACATTATAGGTGTTGCTGGCGAGGAATATATGGCCAAGGTAAAGCATACGCTGCCGGTTAAGGCTTCGAGAGAGGAGACCGGTGAGGTATTCGCTAGTGTCCGTCAGAGTGGAAAACAGAACAAATGATGCTCCATTCGCGCCGTTTGATGGTGGAGGGCGGGAATCGAAAATTGCAAAGATGCTGGAGCAGGAACGATTTTGCGTGGGGATGTGAAACACCGGGATAGAAGAAATCACAGGGGGGCAGAAGATAACTACACCAGCAGAGCAATCTCTGCTTTGGCTTGTTTCTTTGAGCCGTCTACCGTGTTGTTGGTGGACATGATCAACATTATGTTGCGCGAAAAATTCATGGAAATAATCACCTCAACAGGTTTGTAAAATTATTTGATTCCGCTTGATTATACTCGGAATAGGTCATGATCAACTTGTCTTTGAAAAGAGGGAGAGCGGCAATGTCGTCCACTTCAAGAGACAGCTGGCTTTCCCATCTCGCACAAATTGCTATGATATCCTATACAATGATGAGCCCCCTTCCGACCTCTGCACAAAACATATGACTAATACAACGTACGTCGATTACCTCCTTGCTAATGATACGTTCGAGCAAGCTCACACCGCTCACGCCACTCTTCTCGAGCCCTAGGATGATCCTCACAGCATTGAGAGCTACTAGACCATCAGTAGATCTTCCACCCGGGTTGTACCGTCCAGCAGGTTGGTCAATGCTGCTAACGTGCTTGGTTATTTGACCTGAAAGAAGTTCGAGGATGGGATTGTTTGAGCCAAGCTGTTCCATTAGACCATGTGTGATAACTTCACATAGACCATTCGTTTGCTCAAAGTGAGGACGCAGAGAGAGAAGGTAAAGGTTCTCTTACCGCCTGGCTCCTTGACATCCTTATCAATCAGGCAAATGGGACATACGATGGGATATCGATGTTCGAGTTTTTTTGAAATAACCAACAAATTCATACATCCCCTGCAAACCTTGTGATTGCCAGCGTCGACCTGCGCCACAAAATCTTCACGTTGTGTCTCAAGGCAGATGGGACAATGAACCCCGACTTGGGCCCTGTCCTTTAGACCCGTCATCTGGGCAGAAAGCTTCCCGTCCTCTTTGTCGAATTCCTCCTGAGCGCGCTGGGCCGTTTCCCCGTTCACCTGACCTTTCTGGAGCATTAGTAAAGCTAGTACTCCCAAAATGACAACCTCCAAGTACGGTAATAATTGAAAATTCAGATTAAAGGTGTTGGTTAAGAGGCAGAAACGGTTCCCAATTTTTATTTTAGGATCATACGCTAATTGCAAAGGTATCTCAAGATCAAATTCTCCATTATGATTCGGGTACCTTGGTGTAAACGCCGCACGTCTGGGAAAACAAACCGATGAGGCACAGGGGATTATTCAACATCGAAAAGCAGATGAGCCTAGCCGACGCTGCGAAGCGAGCCCAGAAAATTTGATATAGTAACTGTTAAGATGAGGTGGTGGAGAGTAGAAGCCTCAGCTTCGAATAGAAGTCCAATTGAACAAATATCCACCCCAGGAGTTAAATTCTGAAGGGAAAGTCGTCTCACTGTCACAGCGCTAAACAAAGAAGAGTTCCCAGATGGACTGACGGTCCAGTCATCACAGGAACTGGTTTCAGGTGCTATGGTGCGCGTCACTTAGTCACCGCAACTTTGAATTCGTGCACTTCCGATCATGTTAGGGATATTCTGACCAGGTGGAAATGGTCTATTTGATATGCAGGAGAGACCTACAAACCAGATTTCCATAAGACCCTCTGGTTGCCGAGTTTTTATACTGGACACCGAATGAATTGGCCGGTTTGCTTATTAAGGTGTCTATTAGGTAATAAATTACCATATAAGGAAGGAGCCTATTACGTAATCAATTGTCAAACCGAGCTGCCATACCCTCCGGTACCCGTCTATGGGATTTGTATTTTCGTGAACTGAACTTCTGGACATGGAGTTGTGCATCACAAGCGCCTATTCCTCCGTCATATGCATCCACCCAATGCCACATCCGATGCTCCCACTTTCGAATTGTTTCCACCGGGTACCGGTACCCTCTCTCCCCTTGCAGAGCGCCGGTCAAGCGCCGGATCTGAGGTCGCCTCCCCAATTTGGCCCCTGTCACAAAATTGCGGTGACTAAGTGACGCGCACCATAGGTCGCTCTGTGTGTTTGCCGACGAGTTTGTGTAGGACAGATACTCATCGATGTTTTTGCCGCTGGTGCCTTAAGATCATAATCTATCAAACTTGGCAGCTATATTGTGACAGGTGACCTCCTCGTCGTTGTCGTCATCACAGGCGCCCGGTTTTATTTTCCCCCTGTAACTCTAGTTTCCAGCTCTTCAGTCGATCACGTGGCCTTTTTTTTTTTTTTTTTTCACATTTCCCCACATGCCCCCCACACTCTTACACTCTTACCTTCCTCTCACCAATGTCCAATGTGGACTACTACTGTTATTTACCTCCCTTCCTAATTGGCTTCCACCTGCCTTGGCTCGGGGTGTTCCGGCGCTGTTGTTTAAGACCTACAAGATTTGGTTTTTATTTTTATTTTTATTTTTTTTCAGCGGTGTTTCGCATTGTTCGTATAGAACCAGTGGGACTTTATTTATTTATTAATCTCAGGTGAAATAGAGTTGATTTTTTTCACCGGCTTTGATGTATGCTTTGGCTCCCTCTCCCCTTCTATATATTTTGCAATATATATATATTCGTGTTTTATGATTTGAGGCAAGGACCGATTTCAACAAGTACCCTTTAGAGTAAACTCGGTTCAACAATAACTTAAAATGTTGTACAAAGCAAAGCTTATTTTACACGCGGTTCTCCGTAGATCCTGTCAGCGGCCACAATGAACTGCTAACTACTACATCCATTCAAAGACCATCATCCCCCTTCCTACTACTCGTATTCAAACAACTTGCACCGCTGATAGTGCTTTTCGACAGCGGGCTGAATGTCCCTTTGCAGGACGGATCGCACGATGCTCTCGCCACAAAGATAACAAAAGTGGCTGTGTTGATCCCGTTTGTCCGTGTTAGTAGTTTTCAGTTTCATATTACAGCAAGGTAAAAAGGAACGAGGAGAGTCGGGAGGGTGAAGCAGCTTACGTGTTGCAGCCGGGAGCTTTGCACTTCACAGTTGCGAGCCTCCCCCAGAACACACCACCCCGTTTAATTTAGGAGTAAATATCATTACAATATTAAAAGAATGCCCAAGATTTCCGTGAGTCGATATGATGTATTTAGTATGAAATTTAATTTGGCGTACCGTCATATGATTACAGCCGCCGCTTTTTTCATTTGGAGCGTTGCAGCCTGCAAAGGGAGGAGATTAAATATAACTTAGACTCCAACCATGGGGGGCATGCTTTGGACGAATTCGGCAATTGAAACCGCTTATTACAGACCTGGGCAGTGGCGCCATCCTTGTGTTTTCATCAACTTCTCCAACTCCAAGGACCCGTCACAGGAGTGTTTGGCACCCGGTTTAACGTGCTGCTGACACTCTTTGCACCAGACGTGGTTACACCCGGGGAGAGGGCACCTGAGAAGCTTGGTGCCCTTGTGATCGTTGAGGTCGACGAATGTGGAGCAGCGGCACCTAGGATCAGGTTGACGTGACCACACATCGGTCCGAGATGAGAGAGGAGGAGACGAACTTGGGACAATTGAGGATAATAGAAAACTGAGACAATTCCAGCTCTGTCCAGATCGAGTATTGCTTTTCTGTCAAGCCAAGCTGTTCGATTAGAACATGTGTGATAACTGCACATAGATCATTCGTTTGCGGGTCCCACGTGTGTCAGTAAAGTTGATAATCAGAGTGATGGCTTGTAAAGGTTCTCTTACTGCCTGGCTCCTTCACATGCTTATTATTCTGGCAAATGGGACATAGGATGGGATATCGATGTTCGTCTAATTTTGAGGTAACAAATTCATTCATACATCTCCTGCAAAGCTTGTGATTGCAACCGTCGACCTCTGCCGCAAAATCTTCGGGTTGGGTCTCAAGGCAGATGGGACAATGAAATATGACTTGGGCCATGTCCTGTAGACGCGCCATCTCAGAAGAAAGCTCAATGTCCTCTCTGTTGAATTCCTCCTGAATGCGCAGGGCCGCTTCCCAATTTGCTTGTTCCTCGTCGGGCTCCGCGTGCGACCAATCTCCAAGGGTGACTTTCCCTTGTTCACGACTCTGACCACGCGCGGCCGCGTTTAATTAAGGAATACATAACATTAAAATATTAAAAGAACGCCCAGGATTTCCATGAGTCGATATGGTATATTTGATATAAAATTAGATTTGGCGTACCGTCCTATGATCAAAGCCGCTGCCTTTTTCAGTTGGTGTTTTTCAGTCTGCAAAGAAAATATAATTTAGACTCCCCCCATGGAGGGGGGTATGCTTTTGACAAAGTCTGTAATTGATGCTCACACTCTTCGCACCAGACATGGTTGCACCCGAGGAGAGGACACCTGAGAGGCTTGGAGCCCATGTAATCGTTGAAGTCGACGGATGTGGAGCGGCAACACCTACGAAACGGTTGAGGTGAGAACACACATCAGTCTGAGACCAGAGAGGGGGCAAGGGGGGAGGAGACGTACTTGGGACAATTGAGGATGAAAGTCCAAGACAATTTCTGCTCTGTCCAGATTGAGTGCTGCGTGTCTGTCAAGCCAAGCTGTTCCATTACACAATGTGTGATAACTGCACATAGATAATTCGTTTGCAGTTTTGTCACGGTTCTTGGGTTACCTCATTTACAGTCCCAAAACAGCTAACAGTGATGGCAGGGAAGGTCTAATAAGACTGATAACTGACACACAGAGCAACAAGTGCCTTTGGGGCTTGTCAATATGGATGCTAAAGACATGTATATAACAAAGTAACTACTAACCTTTGGGGCTTGTCAATATGGATGCTAAAGACTGTTGAAACGAGGGGCGGAAGGAGTGGGAAAGGGGAGAGGGGGATAGCGGTAGAGCGGGATGGAGAGAGGCCGGTAGCAGGAGCGGGCGGATGGGACGGCCGAGGAACATGAAGAAAAGCAATCTGAAAAGACAAGGACATTAGTAACGAAGCATAGACAGAACAACCGATACGACTTATGCAAGATTACGGCTCGAAACGGAAGGATGGCAACATTGGACACAATACGTGCGCGTGCAGCAGGAACGGAAGGGACATAGGAACGAGGTTAGAGGGATGCGAAGGCATAGAGCAGAGTTAGCAGAGGAAAAGATTACAGTGACCACGGACTTACACAGTATAGGATGACATACGGCCATGCCAGAACGCACATAGACAATCTACGAGGAAGATGTGACAAAAGGTTAGAGGGGTTTCCGACTGGTATAGGATCTAGGGAAAGGGACTTACATCGAGGATAAAGATTTGGGTACACAGCACAGTTTATTAGATAGCGTGGACGATGACGTGGAAGGGGGAGATCACAAAGCAGGGCGGCGACCCTGCATCCGGAACTAGAACACCGCCGCTAGATTAGGAAGAGATTACTTCATAGCACTATGGCTCACTCACGTATAAAAGTAGATAGAGACGAGCAGATACACTAGTCTTTTCAGTCTCACTTGTTTCTCGATCGATCGGAAAGCTCGACGCCTACGTGCGCAATCGAAGCTTCAGGCCTACGCATATTTCAACCATCTCGTCAAGGACCCGGACACACCGGGATAGCATCTCTAGGTGTAGTACACCATAGCTATAAGATTGTCTATCATATGCTACTACACGCCGAGTATCCCATAGCATTTATTCCTACCCGGTCGACCACGCGCCATATCCCTGGGTCAGCATCTAAAACTCTCGATACAGGCCGGCCATACCACCGCATATAAAAAGATAATAAAATCACACACACCTGTAAAAAATACAAAAATATATCAATAAATCAAGAAGTAGCTACGTCACCATTTCCCCTGACTTTTCATTATTAAAGACAAGGCCCAAAGGTGCACAATGGTGCGTCGTTATGGGCGCTTATTTTAAGCGCCAGAGAACTAGGGAATGGCACGGGTCACCCACGGGTCAAATGTGGGTGACCCACACCCGACCCATGGGAAACCCAAACCCGTCAACCCATGGGTTTTTTCCCATGGGTCGACGGGTCTCGGGTGCACGCCGCACCCGCACGCAATACGTCGCGTACGTGGCGGCGCATACGTCGCGTTCGTCACGGCGCATGTGCATACGTCGCATACGTGGCGGCACGTGTGCATACGGGCGTTGCGTACATCGCGTTCGTCGCGGCGCGTGCGCGTACGTTGTGTTCGTCGCGGCGCGTGCGCGTACGTCGTATTTGTCGCGGCACATGCACGTACGTTGTGTTCGTTGCGGCGCGTGCGCGTACGTCGCGTTCGTCACGGCACGTGCGCGTACGTCGCGTTCGTCACAGCACGTGCGCATACGTCGCGTTTGTCACGGCGCGTGCGCATACGTCGTGTTCGTCGTGTTCGGGGCATCGCGTTCGTGTCAGCGCGTGCACGTACGCGTTCGTCGCGTTTGTGTCGGAGTTGACGCCCCGGGTTGGGCCCAGGTCACAGGTGCTCGCGGCTTGACCCGCACCCACACCCAAGGACACCCGACCCGGTGACCCGTGCAGGTTGGCCTGACCCGTGCATTTCCCTACAGAGAATGCACATGCAAAAGAGAAAAGCGCAAAAGAGAACCAAAGATGCAAGTGCAAAACACAAATGCAGGGGAATAAAATCATGACCCAACAAACAGATGGCAGGCTAATTCCCAGGCACCTGGGCTGATTCCTCAGCCATGGTGTCTGATGCATCAGTTGCCTTGGAGGTGCAGTTTGGAACATGAATTCAATCGCCTGGTCAAGGGAACCCAACAATGATCTGCATCCATCTTAGGTTGGACAGTTCGAGAGTGCTAAGATGGGGCATTTCTGTAGGGTTGGTCAGAAGAACTGAAAATATATTGAATTGAATTTCAATAGGTGCTAAATTCATGCTAATACTTGATTGTAAGGATGGAATAAGGAGTTGTCTTGATGGAAATCTAGTAGGCATTTCTTCAGATTCAGTAACAACCAAATTAGTAGTATCCTTAAAGGTCTTGAGGGTAATGAAGGTAGTAGGTCCTGTTTCTGGGGGCATGATCGTAGGAAGTGAAAACATGGGAAGTAGTTTGATTCTGGATATACTGTCAGGCATCTGGAATGCCAACCAAGCATGAGTTAAGTACTATTGCAATAGTGCCAGCTTCACGATGTTGGCAGGAATCGACCAAGTCCTGGAG
>QLPG01015921.1:0-10186 GCA_003314385.1 Gomphus sp. MG54 | reverse complement strand
GCAACGCATGAGTACATTGAAGCCAACGCCACCACTCTTGGCCTGCAGGACTTGGCCATAGTCCGCCCGACCTTTCGACAACACCCTTCGGCAGTACCGAAGTCCGTCAGTATCCGACTCCTGACATCCACGCACGACGCGACTAGCGTGGCCGGCTCCCTGGATTTGGAACCGGCAGCCTGGCTCAAACCTTCGATAGGGTCAAAGGCTGGCTGCAAGGTATATGCGGGTGAGACACGACCCGCGCAAGCCTCCCTCCTCAGTTATTGACTATACTGAGGAGGTGAGTTGTGTAGTACTATGTACAAAGCCTCAGGGCTAATTTCTCTTTTATTTCTTTTGTAAGATAAATAAAATAGGTATATTTTCGAATATACATCTCAGTTATTGACTATACTGAGGAGATAAATAAAATAGCTGCCTAAAGATTTCTTCGATCCTACTGTACTTGCTCATAATCTCATCAACTTTGTCCTCGGAAAGGAGCTTACGGATGAAAACCTTTGAGCGGTTGATTTTTATGTCTCCTGAGGTTGGAGGTTGATATTAATTGTGGATTTGAGGGAAAGGAAAAAAAAACTGCATCCCTCCCTCAGTTAGTCAAGTCTAACTACTTTCTCTGCTCCAGGAGCTCACACACAGCGAGACTGAGCGAAGAGCCCTCCATCTCCATCCTTGTCCTCAAAGCTAGACATGCCAATCAAGATGATCTAGCAGACTATAAATCTAGGTCCACATGGAACTTCAGTTTAATGACCTCATTGTGACAACGATCAAAGATGCTGTGAAAGATCTTACCAAAATATCCATTATTGTTGTCATCGATGCTTTGTGTTGGGAATTTCAGGCGATTTATTTTGATTATTTTTCAAAGATGAGATGGAAGTGTGGATGGTGGGGGCTTGAACGGGGATCGGGTCTAAGGAGAGGAGATACGGGATGGGGGATATCTTCGGGAGGGGAGTTTTCTTTCAGGAGTAAGGGGGTCATAGGGTCATGAGCGGAGTGTCGGGAGTGTATGGGGGAGTGGCTGGAGAAAGGAATGGGGGAGAGGGGGACTGTCAAGTCCACGTACCGATACCCATCCGTCGGCAGTACCTACCGAGCAACCATCCTAGTTCCACGTCCAAACGACCACACTGCATGCACATCACTTGAAATGCCGGTCTCGGCTCGGTACATCCACCACCCACACACCCTCCCCTTGGTCTGTTTCACCTCGGGACTTCCTGTCCTTGTACTATCCTCGGTTACCAGCCTTGTCTTATAGTCTGGCACCTCCTATTGTCCTATCTTTGGACACATTCTATTATCCTGTCTTTTATTGTCTTATCCCCGTGTTGCATTCCTTATTCTAATTTTATCTATTGTGGACAATAACCACATGCTCTGCATATCTTGTTGTCCCACATTCCTTATTCCACATGTCGCTTCTTAACCTATATAAGTAGGACATGGATGTACATACTTCTTCATTCTGGGTATCGACTAGGCTTAGGCCCTTCTACCTTCTTCTCTTCTCTTCTGTTAAGTCCTCGACTCAGGCCGGCATCCTCAGCATCCCCCCGAGTACCTGTCTGTTGCAAATACAGTGGCACGCATGGCAAGTAGGGCGCAACACACGAGTATGTTGAAGCCAACGCCACTACTCTTGGCCTGCAGGACTTGGCCATAGTCCGCCCGACCCTTCAGCAACAACCCTCGGCAGTACTGAAGTCCGTCAGTATCCGACGCTTGACAGATGAGATGGAAGTGTGAGCAGACAGACAGACTCCTCTGTGTGAGACAATTTAATGGAATGTTTTGTGTGCGATGTTTGTGATTGCAAGGGTGTTGGTCATGTTTAGTTGCAAAGTTATAGTTTAAAGACAAACTCTGGTTGTTTTTTAAAAAAAAAAAATAAGAGGGGTATCATTTCCCATCTTCTTGTACAAGTGAGCATTGGGTAAGGAGGGAGTGCTCTTGGACCTTTACCACCACCTCCTGTAACTTTCCCATGGTCCAAAAGGCCTAGTTCTGCCTCGCCGACCAAGGGATAGACCCAAGACCGCTAAGCTTTCTTTCTTTTTCTCTGTTTGTACACATACTATAACATCCACACCTACCACGCCGACCCCCCCCAATATCCCTGCCAGCTCGCAGTTGCAGGGAATAGGGGCTCTGGCACCCAATCAAACTATCCCAAACAGCAGAACAATTAGGTCACCCACCCCTTTAATTGATCCAGGTGACCCAGTGGCGGTCCTAAACACAAGAGGGATCAATGAAGGTAATAAAACTGATATTTCTGCCTTAGCCACAGCTCTCGAAATGTTCGGAGACTTTAACTTGTGGAACTTAGGCAAAGAGGGTGCCACGCAGCTGGTTGCCATTGCTAAGCTGCTAAGGGAGGCTTCACACTTATATGGCAACAGAAGGGTAGCAACCAACGCCGACTTACAAAAGGCTGTGACCGATATCAAGGAAGCGGTCACCATTGCTCATGGCCAGCACTCTGCAGCCCCAGCTGGAGTCACCTATGCTACTGCCGCCAAACGAGGCCTGGGAATCACACCAGCCCAGGGCAACGTCCATAAGCAGAAAATGGTTGCAGAGCTATAACAGAAGCAAATATTCATCTCGATGAAAAATGTTGCAAAAGACACCCCCATCCTCAAATGGGAGCCAGCTATTGTCACAAGGTATTGTAGTGACATCATCACTAACCATTTTGAGAGCAGCCCAAACAATGCCCTACCAATGACTCAGCCCCTCCGGGGCATCACCAAGTCGGCCAACAGCAATTTTACGCTTACCTTCAAAACTACAGAAGACGCCAACAGAGCCAGAGCCCACTCGGACAAATGGGTCAGAAACATTGACCCAGCAGCTACGATGCCAAAACGCTCATATGCAGTGGTGGCATACAACGTCCCCACAACTTTCTGGTCTGAGCCTGATGACCTGGGAAAGGCCATGAATGACCTTGAAAGAGGGAACTCTGACAACGAGCTTAATGACTATCAGATTGCCAATATAGCCTGGCTCAACAGCGCTGACTCCTATAACAGAACCAAAAGCGGCCCGCTTATGATAAGTTACAAAACAAAGGCAGCGGCAAACACACCTATAGAAAACGGACTAGCGATCAATGGCATCCTTTGCAGTATCAGCATCTACATCCCACGACCCCCACAATGCTTCCAGTGCCAGGACTGGGGCCACTGGGCGATGAGGTGTACAGGGGAGGCACACTGTGGCTGATGCACTGGGCCACACACCACTACTGATCATTCATGCACACATGGTCAACCCTTCCCTACAGCTCAGAGCTGCAACACCGAAAAACCCAGATGTGCCAACTGCCAGGGTGACCATCCCAGCTGGACACGTACATGCCCGGCAGCAAAAGCTGCTATCAAAGTTCAAGCTATTAAGGATGAGTACGCAACTGGCAAATATGAAACTTACACACTGTTTACTTTCACAGATGCTGAATACACCCCATGACATGGTACCACTGCACAACTCCACACCTCTGCACAACCCCACACCTCCACACAACCCCACGCCCCTTCCCCACCCCCCATTGAATCCCAGCCTCGCATCAATTACATCCCTGCAACCTCTCCATTGAGCCCCGATGTCTGAACACGACCACTTGAGAGCCGCCAGCATGCCTGAAAACGCACCCCACAACAGACTGCAGATAAAGCAACAGAACTGCAACCATTCCAAGGATGTCACCATGTCGCTCATCAACACCACTGACCCACAAGATTGGGACCTAATATTGATCCAAGAACCCTACATATACCCTGGGTCTCGACTCACACTAGCATCCTAGCACTGGTACACCCTATACCCCATCCAGGACCCAGATGACCCCAACCCTCCCCGCTCTCTCATACTAGTTTCAGCCAAACTGACCTCCAACTCTTTTACTCAGATTCACATTGTCTTGCATGTCATCTCAGCACTCTCAATTACTCAAGCAGACACCAATATAGGCATCTACAATATTTACAACCCCCCCGGAATGGACACGGCCCTCCTACATCTACAATCCTGGTACCTCTCACACCCTACCAGACACGACTCCTCCACCATCTGGGCTGGAGACTTCAACAAGCACAACCCGCTATGGTCGGGTCCTAATCAAGCTCGGCTATGCAGACGCAGCAACACCGACCTCCTCATGCAGCTGCTCGCTCAACACTCTTAATTACTGTGATGGGGGATAATGGTTGGTGGATGGACTAGCTACTGTAGTATAAAGATTTGTAGCTAAGGGATATGTAGCTAATTTTATACATGATTATATGCTCTTACACAGACGACGCATGGCAGGTCGATCGTATGTAAGCGCTGGTCCAAGGAGCTGGCGGCGATGTGACTGTAGGTCGTGTAGGTCGATTGTGGGTGATCCACAATAGTGGAATATGTTAATACAGGTGTGAGTGCGATGGATAGTACCTATATAGTTATCCCCGCTGTGTTGGGTCATGATTTTATTCCCCTGCATTTGTGTTTTGCACTTGCATCTTTGGTTCTCTTTTGCGCTTTTCTCTTTTGCATGTGCGTTCTCTGGCGCTTAAAATAAGCGCCCATAACGACGCACCATTGCACACCTTTGGGCCTTGTCTTTAGCATCTATATTGACAAGCCCCAAAGGTTAGTAGTTACTTTGTTATATACATGTCTTTAGCATCTATATTGACAAGCCCCAAAGGCACTTGTTGCTCTGTGTGTCAGTTATCAGTCTTATTAGACCTTCCCTGCCATCACGCTGGGTCCGCAGCCTTGAATGACGACGAGTAGTGCTTTGACCCAATGCGGTTTGATGTCACGTGAGTGCGTCGAGTAGATATCAAATATAAGTATGGGGGGTTTTCGCTATGAGAGACTGATAGTATTCGTTGTAGCTACTTTCTCTTTATACAAGTAAATCATGTAACTAAAATATGATCCGTAATTAACGGATTTTGTGAAGCATATGCAGGGTCGGCCCACTGTGGGCTGCCCCGATGGAATCTTCATAGAGATATGACACCTGTCAGTGGTGCCATTTGAATAGAATGACTTCTCCCTTTGTTCCCTTCCTGTCTGCAACATTTATCGCCTCTCTGGGCGGTGTCTCGTGTCTCATTCTCCTGTTTCTCAGTCATCTGTCCTCGGTGACTGCATATATGCGTCCCGGTTCCCTCAGTCCTTGTTCCTTTATATGTGAGTCTCTTCCCCTATGTTCCTTCTATCTCCTCCTGTCTGTTTTCCCTCTGTCTCCTTCTGTATTCCATATATTTCGGCTCCTCTGGCCCCTATGTCCCCTGGTCATCTGGGCACTTAGCATCTAAGTCGCCGCCAGTTTGAGTCTCTCGCACGGTAACTACTAGTAAGTCCGTGTTCTATACTACTTTCCACTGCATGCTCACTAATACCTATCTTGTACATTTCTTTACACTATTCTTTCCATGTTATACAATCAAAATATGTGTCCAATGTGTTTTTGTCCTTTTCTCATCCCTCACTCCCTTTCTCCCATTCCTTCCACCGTTCGTCACAACAAACACCACATGGAACCTCAACTCCCTGCTGGCACCCCCACGTTTCAATCCGACTCCCACCAAATGTGGACCACCCTCGACCTCCTTTTCTGCGATGCTGACTTAACCCACCAAGTCTTGTCCTGCAACACCTCCCCAGATGACCGCCTCCCATCTGCAGACCATCTACCCATTCACACATAGATAGATGTGGAGCTCAACAGATGCCAAACCACCCCAAGGTGTAACTTCAGGAAGGCAGACTGGGTCAAATTCCGACAGATGCTCACTGAGAACCTAAACCAAGACCAGTCTCCCTAGTGCCCCGCCCCCCTCCACCCCCCCTGAAATTGACAGTTTCGTAGACCAGCTCACAACCGCAATTCAAGACACAATTACAGGGTCTGTCCCCCTGTTGCGGTCCACCCCCTACTCCAAGCGTTGGTGGAACCCAAACCTCACTCAGCTCCATCATGACTATGCACATAAGAGCAGAGACAAATTTCGTACCAGGTTTACAGCTAGTTGGGAGGATAGCAAGCATGCTTCAAATCGTGCCAGGAACATGTACATCTCAGCCCTCTGCAAGGCCAAAGCAGATCACTGGAAGAGCTGGATTGAAGATGCCAAAGAGAAAGACGTATGGGTGGCTGGCAAATACGCGAAAAACCCCCTTTCCGATGGGTCCTGCACATGCATTCCCTCCCTCTTCAAGAAAGGGGCCAACGGTCAAATTGTCTCGGAAGTACACACAGACGCTGGCAAAGCAGCCTTATTCACAGACCTGTTCTTCCCACCTCGCCCATACAACCTCCCCAATCTACCTGAAGACTCTGACCCCCACCCTCTGCCCCTCAAATTCTCTGTACCCGCACCATATCAAGTCACCTGCCGTATCAAAAAAGCTGGCCCCTTCAAGGCCCCAGGAGAGGATGGCATCCCCAATGTGGTCCTGAAAGAATGCGAGACCATCCTCTCACCCCTGCTGCATGCCTGTCTCCTAGAAGTCCTCACTACTGGATACTTCCCCAAAAGGTGGCGCTCCTGGAAGACCATTGTGCTCTGGAAACCAGGCAAACCCGACTACACTATAGCCAAGGCCTACCACCCAATTGCACTCTATGATACAATGGGAAAGGTAATCTCAGGGGTAATTACCGATATCACAGTATACCTCACGGTCAGATACAACCTGCTCCCACCCTGGCACTTTGGGAGTCTACCTAACAGGACGACCGTCGACTCGCTCCTCTATCTGACTCACTGGGTCAAGAAAGCATGGCGCAAGTGGAAGGTTGCAACCATAATCTTCCTGGACATAGCAAGTGCCTTCCCCAATGCAGTTACAGACCGGCTGCTCAAAAACATGGCTAGGCTAGGATACCCGTCCGAAATAGTATCATTCTTCAAGGCTATGCTTAAGGATAGGAAAAACACGCTGAGTTTTGATGATTTCACCTCACTTCCCATTGACATTGACAACGGTATCGGTCAAGGGGAAACAGCCTCAATGATCCTCTACCTTATTTACAGCTATGGCTTGGTGGCCATCCTACAAGGAGGTGATGAAGACAGCAGTGCCTACATAGATGACAACTTCTTCATGGCCATAGCCAACACCTTTGAAGAATGCGACATGATGCTCAATGATATGTTGGACAAGCAATCAGCCTGGTCTGCAGCCCACAACTCCCAAGCTGAAATCTCGAAATTCCAATGCCTGCGGCTCACAAGGCGCAAAGATTTAGTGCGGCCTAACTTCGTACACAGACAGACCCACCTAGTCATTGAATGTGTCAGCAAGGCACGGCTCCTGGGCGTACAGATTGATCAGGAATTACGCTGATATCAACATGTCCAGCAGGCCATTCAAAAAGCCCAAGGCCTCCTCCTTGCCATGAACTGGCTCACATGGCCCTCCTTCGGCCTCCCCAAACAGCATGTCTGGTGCCTCTATATATCTATGGTGCTCTCCAAGCTCTAGTATGCCCTACCAGTATGGTACACCCTGGTGCATGAGAACCCCAACACAGGAAGACGGACCGGTTCAATAGGACACACTAAAATTATGGATAAGGTTCAGAGGCTGGGATGTAAATTGATCACAGGGGCCTTCAGATCGACCGCCACAGACATCCTAGAGCTTCACTCCTGGATCCCACCGACCCAGATATGCCTGGATAACACCTGTCATCGTGAGGCACTCAGATTAGCGACACTGCCCAAACTCCACCCGCTCTACAAAGCAGTGAAATGCAGCTCAAAGAGATGCCCCCGATCGCATCCCTCTGCAATTCACAACCTCCTCTGGCAGTACAAGATTTTCCCAGATACCATAGAGACAATGGGACTCAACCAGACACCACCCCAGCTGGCGCCCTCAATTTACCATGCACATTGCAGACAGCAAGCCAGCGGCAGCCAGTACTTTAAGGATGAGGATGGATGACATCCAAATATTCTCAGATGGATCAGGACTCGATGGCAGCATTGGTGCGATGGCAGCATTGGTGCGATGGCGGTCACCCCTCAAGATGGGCAGGCCCTTCGATACAGGCTGGGAAAAGACTCTAAACACACAGTCTTTGAAGGTGAAATTGTTGGGGTGATTCTGGCACTAACACTACTGGAAACCCATCGAACCGCTAGATCTGCCTTGATTGCCCTGGACAATCAAGCTGTCATCCAGGCCCTGCAGAATAACAAGACCCAGCCGGTACAATATTTACTAGATACAGCCCACATGCTCATCCAGAGACTGAAGTGCAAACACCATAACCTGTACATCCACTTGGAGTGGGTTCCGGGCCACATGGATATTGAAGGAAACGAGCTGGCCGACAAACATGCAAAGAGAGCAGCCAGAGGGGATGTCACCCCGACCAACGACCTTCCAGAGCTTCTCAGAAAGCGCCTTCTGGCAAGTATCGTAGCCCTGAAGGTCAAATGGAAGAAGTCTGTTCTCCAGCGCTAGAGGAGAGTCTGGTCAATAGTGATTGGCACGGGTAACCCCCGGGTATTTTGTGCCTACCCGTACCCATACCCGAGAATACCCGTACCCTTAGCAACGGGTAGCGGGTTATTATGGGTACGGGTACGGGTATGGGTACCCCTGGGTTTAACAGGTATTGCTGTTACCCGTGACCCACAATGGGTATTGTTCTTACCCGCAGGTTCAGGACAGAGCTGATTGCCCCTGAGGCCGGCAGAATCAGTGAGGTATGCGCCGTACGTGTCACGCGTATGCGTCATATGCGTCGTACGTGTCACATGTACGCGTCGTATGCGTCGTATGTGCCGTATGCACTGTACGCATCCTACGCGTCGTATGCGCCGTATGCGTCGTATGCGTCGTACGTGCCATATGCACCGTATGCATCGTACGCCCCATACGCACCATATGCACCGTATAAGTCATACAAGTTGTACGGGCCATATGCACCATACACGTCGTATGTGCCATACGTGCCATACGTGCCATACGCATCATACGCATCGTATGTGCCATACGTGCCATACGTGCCGTACGCATCATACGCGTCGTACGCACCGTACACATCGTACACCCCATACGCATCATACGTATTGTACGCGCCGTATGCATCATACGCACTGTACGCATCGTACGCGTCGTACGTACCGTATGCGTTGTACACCCCATACGTGTCATATGCTCCATACGTGTCGTATGCGCCGTACGCATACAAATGCGCCGTATGCGTCGTACGCATCGTACGAATCAAATTTTCATAATTCCCAGTAAGAACCCATGCTGGCTACATCATTTGGACATTGAAATTCAGCGCTAAATGTGCTTATATAACCGAGGTGCAGCACTAACCTTGCTTATATAAGTGAGGTTAGCACTGAACCTCACTTATATAAGTGAGGTTAGCACTGAACCTTGGTTATATAAGCGTACCCGCCTGCGAGTATGGGTTTGGGCCGGGTTGGAAATCCTGACCCTGACCCTTACCCGCGCTACCCGTACCCGCTACCTGCACGGGTTTCCAATACCCGCGCCAATCACTACTGGTCAAAATCACCCCGATATGCCAAAATGTCCCATCACTACTGGTCAAAATCACCCCGATATGCCAAAATGTCCCAAATAGACTCAAAACTGCCAAACCGCCAAACCTATAAGACATTGAGCTTCCTGCCCTGAAGAGCGACTAGCATCCTGATACAACTACACACCGGCCACATATCCCTCAACTCTTTCCTTAAGAAGATAAAGGCATTGGACACAGCATTATGCAAGCAATGCCGCCAGCTGGAGACTGTAGTGCACTACCTCAAACACTGCAAACGATACACAGAGCAGCGCAACCAGCTCAGACACAAGGCAGGGAAGGCCAGCCACCCCACTCATCGGCTGTTGGGCGACCCCAAGATCATCCCCACCACCTTATCATACATTCAGTCCACACACTGCTTCGAAAAATATACCGATGTAGCACCCCCCAACCAATGATAAAACCACAGACACCCTTCACTCCAACCTGGATCGGCTCTTGTTTTCTGCTGGTCCCCCTACTTTTGAGGGATTGGCCCTCTTGTGCCTCCCCGGCCAATATTTTTACACCCCAGTCCTTCTGATATACTCTCCCCTTCTGATACTTAGACACTGCCATTACCATGTATCTCATAGTAGTAGTACA
>QLPG01015900.1:0-33482 GCA_003314385.1 Gomphus sp. MG54 | reverse complement strand
TTCTTCACACCAAAGTTTTGTCACGGTTCTCGGGTTACCTCATTTACAGTTCCAAAACAAAGGGCATTGATACTCTATTTCTGGATAAGTGTTTACCATCGATGGTGGAGCTGTCTCTTGGAGCTCAAAAAAAAAAAACTGATTATTGCATTGTCAACTACTGAAGCTGAGTATATCACAGCAAATCATGCCACAAAGGAAGCACTCTGGCTTCATGCTTTTTAGCAGAGGTCGCATGCCCACTCATAAAACCCATCATTATCCACCTTGACAACATCTCCACCATCTCCATTAACAAGAATGATGAATACTATCCCCAGACAAAGCATATTGACACCCATTACCACTTCGTTTGTCATGCTGTACAGAACGGGCTGAATCATGTTGACTATGTTCCAACTGATGATATGGCAGCTGACATGTTCACTAAAGGTCTCCCATAGCACAAGGTGTTATGCATGAATGCTGGACTGTGTTCAGCTTATGTAAAGGGGAGTGTTAGGGGGATATATGAGTAAGTGTTGAATGCAGGACTGCAGCAGTATTGGGTATCTGCAGTGATTGATAGCCTTGGTCATCCATGACCAAGGCTGTATGTATAAATGGACAAGTAGTTACAGGCACCACAGTGAACTCCCCATTCACTGAGGTGTGTATTCTTCTCTCTACATAGACAGACTAAACTTACCGTCTCATAGCTTGTCTGCACTTATGGAGGCTAATAGCATGTGCTCAGTGAACTCCCCATTCATTGAGCTTGTCTGTACTTAGCTACTGCCCTTAACTCCAACACAGAAATCTAGGGTAATGACAATATTAAAATACTAAGAATACATATATATTACTCTCCTGAATAATTTTCTCCGTGCAAACATGTCGCAGCAGTGCCCTATTCTTGTTATGGTATTCCTAGTCAAAAACCAGATATCTTGTAGAGGCAAACTCCGACGTAGAAGCTTACATAAAGTTGCCACCACTTAATCAGCGCCACGCAAACTTGAACGGTTCGGGACAAAAAACCCTTGAAATCACTTTTTTTTTTCAGGATATATAAGGAGAGGCGCCGGTCCTGGCTGCACCATATCAATGAGTGGTCTAGCTGACGAACTTTTGGCTGATCTCGAGGGACTCTCCGACGAAGGAGAGGACTACCGGCGCGACCAAGATGCCTCAGAACTTAGCCCACTGAAGCGGAAGGCGCCTTCTGATGCTGAAATGTCGGATGGAGGCGAAGACGAAGGTGAGGAGGAGATGGATGTTCAAGGCGGGCTAGTCCTGGAAGGTGGTGTTAAGCCTGCAGACGAGCTTGACAAAGAAGATGTCCAACGAATGGAATTGGGGAATGTAGACGATGTTGGTAAGGTCGCTAAACTGGACGGCAGCCGGCGCATGAATGACACCCTCAAGGCGAGCAGTATACGTATTTTCAGCTCCACACAAATTCCAATGATCATTTTATCATGGCAGGAAATTGAAAATTACATAGCCAATCCAAGTACTCCCGAAGACATGGCACAACCCACTCACTCCAACCCAGAATATCAACTGATTGTTCAAGCGAACAATCTTTCTGTCGACATAGACAACGAGATTCTTGTGGTTCACAAGGCAAATCATTTCCTCAAATGTTTAATTAAGGCATTATATAAGTATTTGAAATTGTAGTTCATCCGAGATCATTACGCCCCAAAGTTTCCTGAACTGGAGCAGCTCGTCACGGATGCCGCCATGTATATTCGTGCCGTAAGAACACTAGGCAATGCTGAGGTTTGTTTACGAAGCGATCATATTCCACTTAACACTAAATTAAACTTAGGATCCAACAAAAGTTAACATCTCTGGAGCGCTTCCCCCTGCAATTGTTATGAGTGTCTTGGTAACAGCTACTACAACTCCGGGCCAGCCCCTTACTTCTCAAGCTTGGAAGGTGGTCTCAGACGCATGTGATTTGGCAGATCGTTTAGAGGATGCCCGTAAGAAGGTGATACACTTCTAGTATACCCCCCTTCAAGAACTCAGTAGCATTGCCAGATATTTTCTTACGTGAGCTCTCGCATGAATGTTCTCGCACCTAACTTATCCGCCATCGTTGGACCGACTACAGCAGCAAAATTGCTAGGAGTTGCAGGAGGGTTGACTGCTTTGGCAAAGATGCCTGCCTGCAACGTTCACGTTCGTAACTCTTACTTACTCTGATTATTGTTAACCGACAGTGTGACAGATTCTAGGTGCACAGAAGAAAATTGCCGCTGGATTTTCATCAGCCACCCAAAACCGTAACACAGGGTTTATCTTCCAATCAGAAGTGATACAATCTGCTCCACCGGAGTATAGACTAAAAGGCCAGCGCACTGTTGGTGCGAAATGCGTGCTTGCAGCCCGAATGGATTGTGAGAGGCGGAGAAGAGATGGTAAGCACGACATAAGAATTATTTTGTTATTATTGTATCCCAACCATTCTACAGGTAGCTATGGTCAGGAGCTGCGAGAGAAAATCGACAAACACCTGGATCGGCTCGCTGCTCCACCACCAGCAAAGGTCACAAAAGCACTCCCTATCCCAGACGATGGCCCAAAGAAACGTCGAGGCGGTAAACGGTTGGTTATTATTAACACCAATATCTGTATATCTCTCAAGTACATTTAGGGCGCGAAAGGCTAAGGAGGCTCATGCGCAGACGGAGCTACGAAAATTACAGAACAGGATGGTATTCGGTGAAGCTGAGGAAGAGGTTGGAGCCTTTGATCAGACTAAAGGAATGGGCATGATCGGCATCGGTACTGGGAAGGTCCGGGCTGGTGTAGGCGAAGCGAAGAGTCGTGGTAAGTTATGGCAACGCTTTCATGTAGTACTTCTATTGATGCGCTACCATTTACAGCGAAAATGTCAAAGGCAAATAAATTACGCACTGCTGCTCTTACTCGTGCAGCACAACAATCTGGAAGCCATACATCAGGTACAGCGACGTCGCTGACCGTTACACCAGTACAAGGTGCGTTCTCTCTTGCGACGGAGGTCCAGAAATTCGCTGAAACTATCTAGGCTTTGAGATTACTAATTCAGCGACGGCTTCCCAGCGGGTCAAAGAAGCCAATGAACGCTGGTTCGCTGCATCTGGCACATTCTCATTCGTGGGTGAGAAAGGAAGGTGAAGAAAGACTGGATTCAATTCATTTGTACGATGCATGTAACAAGAATAAATCGTTCCTAGATGCTTATATCTATACCGCTGTGACTTTGGAATTTATACTAATACAAAAAGTGAAAGCGCAATGCATAAGGATGAAGTCAAATACGGCTTTGAGTCAGGGGAGAGAGAATTAGAATTACTACGTAGGTTGTCCGCCTGGGTGTGCCGTTGCAACTGTCTCTCCAGTGACAGTGCTTTGTGATACATCGATGAAACCAGCAGTACTCCTCGAGTCTGTCATTTTGCTTCGCTTGGAGCGATAATCACGGATGGCGGAGCGGATGGCATCCTCAGCAAGCACTAGTGCAGCGAAATTAGGTGAGCACCCGTTCATGCGACGATCGAAAAGAAGTACACACTAGAACAATGTAATTTGACGGGCGGCAGAGACAACTCCTTAGCTATTTCGGTGTTCTTTATGTTGCCTGCTTCCTCAAGCGACAACCCCTTGACGCGTTCGGTCATGTAGGAGCTGGAGGCAATTGCGCTCCCACAACCAAACGTTTTGAATTTGACATCGGATATGATTCCGTCCTCGTTGACTCGGATTTGCAACTTCATGACATCGCCGCATCTAAGAGAAATGAGGATTAGAGTTATGTCATAAAGCCCAATGACTGAATAAAGGTACGCTGGGGCACCAACAAGGCCAGTTCCGACGTCAATGTCGCCCTTCGGTAGCGAGCCCACCTTTGGGAAAGCAGTTATCAGATAAAAAGGATGAGTCAGCGCCAGTGATACTCACGTTACGAGGCTGTTCGTAATGTGAGATAACTTTTTCGTGATAAGCTCTTACAAGGGTAGGCGCTCTGCCTACAGGAGCCACAGTTGATACCAGTGATTTCGAGAGGATTGAGCGGAACATGGTGGTGAGGATCGGGAAGGCAAAGTCCGGAGCGGCGCTCGAGTCTGCGTCACTCTCGTCACCCGATTTCCGGTGCTTTGCGGAGTCAGAAATGTCCTCGAGGCAGCAAACCTTGGTTTAAGTATCACTGAACGATTATTGCATGAGGTCTTAATTAGGTCTGTTAGTTCAGCATTTCCATTTTTCCCATTTCGCTCATTTCTTGCCAGTCCCAGTGTGAATTCTTGGCTGCTTATGGAAGAAACTCGTCCTAGAGACCCACCCCTCACCATATGGATTGTATCCTTGAACCGACAGGTCAACAGAGATGTACTCTTTCGTTGTATTTTTCAACAGGCTCTTCTGCTTACTCCCTCCTCAGGAGTGCGCCTTGTGCACAAGGTATATTGATGCCCGCTCCCAGAAAAAAGCCAATCGTATTGCAGATCGCAGCGAAGCTTTTCGTGAGTGAGTCTAGCCACGAGCATATTCACATTCCCTCAACAATGCGTAGGATACGTCATAGCTAAACTTTTGCCAATACTTGTGATGCGGAACCGACATCGCAATACACCTCCTTCGGAGTGGCATCGTAGCGTTACAAGATCAGGGAAGGACTATATTGTGAGTTTCGTATATTTGTGTGAAAACCGAGAGATATACTTCGTGTCAGGATTCACCCGATGCGAAGAAAGTGCTTGGCTACAGTACTGCATGGGCTCAGTCTTTGGTTGCGATAGCATATGCACATGGTCGTAAATCTCAAGTAGTGAATATTGGCATAGACGTGATGCGGCTTGCTCTTCCTCGTGGCGTTCCAGCGCGCAAGTTTATCGAAGCCTTTACACATAAGGTGCGCCGCATAGTCTAAAAATCGTTGGTAAAATATCTGATGTATTTCATCCAGTTGACCAAAGCTGAAGACGCTGTGTTGGACAGGAAGTTAAATGATGATGTCATCTTGCGTCGACTCTGTACTCTTCTTACTATCAAGACAGCATACATCAAAGCGCTTGGTCAGCCCCCCGGCTTTGACTTTAGCCGCATAGACTGCGACATCCCTGAAGAGACTGTCAAGGTAGACGGCAAATCACTCAAAGGATGGGAATTTCGCCTTTTCAAAACAAATCTGGGGGTTGTTCGAAAAGGTCTGCTCATTGAAGAGACATATCAATGCTCTACTGCAATGTATCGTGGATGGGACGAGACACAATTTATATGGGAGGAGAACGAGAAGGAAATGGCTAAATGGGGACATATCATTACAATTGACACCTTGTTGGGAAGTTTGAATCCGTCTCCAATTCGCACTGATTCTAAATCAGTGACGCCTTAACACTGCTTTCCCCCAGCTAACGATGATCCCTCCCGTGTCATGTTTTAACATTCCCCTTGCTTTCCATTTGTTTGTTTTAGTAGCTGGCTTTTTCTTTTCATTAATGTTCCTGTTGCCAGCTCTCAGTATACTGTACTAATAATAGCTGCTGGCCCTTCTTCCCAAATGTTCGAATCGCAACATTCAAGTCCCGGGTCACGTCTCGTTACCAACATAGATTGCGAACGATATTCCGTGGGTCGATCACCGAGTTTATGTCCTCAGGCTGATCATGATAACTTTTATCTGTGCGAACTCTGTGCGGGATCCTCAAGCTGCCTGCAGCGCTACAGGAAACAGGATGGAGAGATCATTCAATTTGACAAGCTTATGTATATAGCTGTCAAGCACCGCCAGTAGCTATACTGCAGGTCTTCCCATTGTCTCAAAAATCACAGTCAGCATGCTCATATTTGATCTTGGCATCCTTGACGTCTTACGACAAATATAGCTAGCTCTGCCTCCTCTGTCTGATGACACGAGACGATAGTGGGAGTGCTGCTTTCGCAGCGTTAAATAACGGTTGCAATCTTTGAAGTCCAGGACATAAATTTATAAGCAGAGCCTAAACTAATTTGAACTTGTTAAACAATATAAGTATTTTCCTCTGTATTTGAATGATTGCCGAATCACATCTCTTTACAATTAACCATGTACATAAGGTGAGTTTCCCTGTATCTTTTGTTTGTCCTCACTGTAATCCAATTACTCTATGACCTGGAAAGGCACTCCATACTGGTGAGAAGTCGCTCGGCGCCCCCTTGCTCTCATCTCGAATCGGGCATCTTCCCGGCCCTCCCTCTGAAAGTTGGTGTGCCGCTCTGTGGACCCTGGTATGTTGGATGGCCTTTCTAATATTGAAACCCTACTACAAACAGAGACGACCAAAGTCATCCTCCTTGACAAAACATGTGCTTAAGCTAATGCGTCCCTTGATCAACGTACACGAAATCGTCGGGATCATGGATCGTGCGAGAACAGTCATTGATGTTTCAGTTGTACATCGTGTGGATATTCCGGCAAGTTTAGCTACATCTTGATGGACTACATAAAAGGTCGAACCATCCAGGAAAATTTGGGAGGGTGACATTTTCCAACTCCAAATTCACGCTTAAAGCCATCGACCCGATTGTTCGACAACTTTCAGGCATAGAAATCTCACATAATGACCTCTATCCAAGTAATATCATTGTCAGCGTTGGCACGATTACAACGGTGATTGACTGGGACATCACCGGTCCACTCAACGTGTCGATGGAATACAACAATAGGGTTCACTTCCCTTCCAGTATTGAACCTTGGTGCCCATGACTAGGACCCCGTTTTTCTCAAATATTGCCTTGATCCATCTGAATGCCTTGTAGCGCCTTATATGGAGGGCCCGTTGTACAAGCGCACCGTTGTGATGGGCTCCAATCCTTGGACTTGTTTTGGAGGAAGGGACATTGGCCTAGGAACAGTCACTGGCCTAGAAATGCATCAAGTGAGATGTATACATAGCCCTAGGCAACTTCTATATCCCATACATAGAGCCGTAGACACCCCTCCCCCAGTTTATATCTCGTGAGGGCCGGGGGGTGTACATACATAGACTTGGATACACTAGTCCTTGAACGCCACACGTCCAGGTATCCTATGATTTGATGGACGAAGGCATCCAACAATTCGTGGGGGAATGCCTGCCGTTGATGAGCGAGAATGTAAGGAAAGCTGTCATAAATCCATACCTTGTTCAGGCCAGGTAAGGCAGTACGACTAACGAATGTTCTGGTTTACTTACCGCCATGTCCGATTGTGGGATTATTTTCGTTTCGCTCTCAAGATAAATGGCTGGCAAATATTGCCACATAGTACTTTCATGCAAGGCATCAAAGGATCCTGTGTCAGAGAACGCCATAATCTTTTGCAATTCATCTGGCCAACTCCCCAGTTTATCAGTTTATCAATACACTTCAATGTCTGGTACAGTGGTTCCTTGGTATGTGCGATTCAATACTTGATGTTTATTTTCTTTGAAATCCTTGATGTATACTATGTCTCAACATCTTTGCCATTTTTTCTCAACCCCTCATGTATATGCACTTTTTCACATGATTCTGTTACTTCTGTCCTTTGTATTACTAAAGTAGATAGCTAAAGTCATTGAGAAGTGGCTTTTTGAGCAGCATTTCAAATATCTCAGTGTAAAACAATAAATTCAAGTTGAGTCTTGCATATATTCAGTGTAGGAATATTTCTCTATAAACACTCTTTACTCTACAGCTCTTAATTTGAATAGTGTCTAATAAATAAAGGGTGAACAAAGAAGATAAAAAGTTGAAGTGATTGGTATATATTGCATCTAAGTGTTGGTAAAGTGGACTCAGACTTGGATACCCAAAGAAGTGGGTTGTGATATTGACCTATCAGCTATCAGGGGGACCCATTTTTTCCAAGTTACTTCTGTGACTTCCTGTCAGGAACCGTACGCTGGCAAGCCCGACTATTCATTTCAGCTCACTCAGCCCAACTCCGCTCTTGCTTGCTATTCAACATAACACCCTTAGCCCATGGACTATATTCACCTCGTGTATCTGTCTTGGCGCCACATGCTCCTGTCAATTCACTTCACTCATTTACATCACATCCCATATGCTCGCTATTCCATTCTGTCCTCATTTATGTTTAATATCCTTTCATTATGTTTCATTTCATTTTCATCTGTTCACAATTCCGCTCAGTCCTTTATGTCTGATCTGTTATTACGTTCCTTAGGGTAACTCCATTGGGAATCAGAGTGACATGACACTTCACAATGTCATGGAGGAGATCATTATTTGGGATGTAGTATTTCTGTTTCTCACTTTTCACGATCCTCGGCTTTCTCATTCTATTATAGGAATCTATTCGACTCCTAGTAGATTAGAAAGTAGTATAACAGATCTTGTACTCATAGTTCAGTCTTCAGTCAGAAAATCAATCTTGATTTCAACTAAGGTTCCTCTGTTCACTTCTGTCTACCTTGCCTTTATGAAATTGGGGACCATGTGGTCTAGTGGGCACAATGCAATACGTTGAAGCCAAGCCCCATCCAGAACCTCACCATTGCCTCGCCTTTGGGAGATTAAATATATTACAATTACATCCTTTCTCTACATTGTAACACTTCCATTGCTTCTGTGACTTCCACATCCACTTCCATGACCTTTATGACCTCCAGATAGCATGCTTTTTCAAAGAAATCATTTTATATGATCTTAGGTAGATCTATGATGGTTGCTACTGTTAAGCCCTGAAAGGTGCTAACATAATATGATCTTGGGCACTAGTGTAATAGCACCCTCTGTTAAGGATGCAAGTGGCAAGGTTCTTAAGATAATATTTGGTGAGGTTGAAACTTTGTGAGGTTTGGAATAGAGTTTGGCTTCAGCTTATGTGCTGTGCTATCCAGATCTCATTGAATCCCTAACTTCAGAGGGTCTGAGGTTTCAAAGGTGACTGAGATTAATCTTAGTTGATTTTCTGACTACAGAATGACTAATTTACATGTGTATTATATACTAAATATGTATTTCAAATATTGGGTATGATTAGTAATCGAGAACACGGGGATCAAAAGTACAAAGGTCATCCAGATTTTGGATGATGAACTTCAAGAAACCCTTGTTTATGTAAGTCTTTACCATTGTTTTATCTTTGGCCACAACTCTATTGTTTTATCTTTGGCCACAACTCTATTGTCTTATATTTGGTCGCTCTCTATTATTCTATTCTTGGCCACGTTTCTATTATCTTATTTTCATTGTCCTATTCTCATCCACATTCCTTATTATATTCTTGATCCTTGTGGACACTACCTCTACATGATTCTTCATACCTTATTGTTCTCCATTCCTTATCTCACCCTGTTCCACATCTCACTTCTTAACCTATATAAGTAGTGAATATATGTAGATAGTTCCTCACTCTGAATATCGACTTGGTTTACATTCCCTAGTCCTCCCTCCTCTTGTCTGAAGTCCCTTACTCAGGCCGACACTCTCAGCACCCTCCCAGGTCTTTCTTCTATCTAAATTAGTGGCACACATGGAACAGCAGGGTGCAATGCACAAGTATATTGCAGCCTAGCCACCCTGATCAGTCTGCAAGACTTGGCCGACTCCCGTCCGCACTATTGGCATTACTGAATGTCCTGAGGTAGAATAAGTGAGGAGGAGATTAATGTGTGATGAGTGGGGAAGAGTAGATGGGGGATAGGGATGGGGAATATGGAGGATGAATGTGCCAAGCCAAGATCAACATACCAAGTGACATATGTGTGGATTGGTCACTTGTGTGTGGGACTAGACTGATCGTTCAGTTGGTAGTGCTAAGTTACCAGGTGCTTGGTATATGCACTTGACAGTCTCCCCCCTTTAGCAGCTGAACCCATGAAGCCAGTAGACAGAGATTGAAAATAAAGTTCAGGATGCCTATTCATGATGTCATGCGAGGTTTGGGACCTAGCGCCCAAACACCAACCACCACAATTGTCTGTTTGTATTATGGCCCATGCCACCAATAAACTCCCATTAGTCTCCCCAATCACCTGCACCTTTTCCAGGACTTTCCGACCATTAAAAGCCTGGAACAATCACTTTCCACAAATCCATTTAACCCAAAGTTCCAAATTCCTGAACCTCTACGATTCCAAGACCTAGGTTCTACTCTTTTGATAAACGATGTGCAGGATTATTGCGTACCTCACTCCCTTGTTCTTTGTTCTCTATTAGCCCCTTGTACTCTTTTCTCCCCCTTGTCTTTACTCAGCAAAAGTTAGTACAAGGATCAGTTACATGTATATAAGCCACCAGTTGACTGGACTATTTGCCAGTATGAATATCAACTTAATTCTGCATCATAGTTTCTGATTCAGTTCCAGTAAACTTTCCAAAATTAGGGACAGATGATTGAGGAGGGCACAACACATAAGTTGAAGCCAAGTCCCTGCAACCTTGAACAACTCGAACAACTAGTTGTATGATCTAATACCACAAATAGTCCAAGCCCCCAGTGCTTCCATCTTTCTGCCTTTTCTGCTTCTGTCTGTGAACCTGTGACCTCTAGTCCCTCTGCCTCTGGAATACCAAACCCTTCTTGGAAACCATTCGGAAGCCTCCAGAAACCCTTCCAGAAGTATCTAGCTAAGCACCTGACACCCAGATTTAACAGTATATTTGTACTCACACTCCTGATTATCATGAGCTCAAGACCCATCATGTGTTTGCAAGCCCTACAGACAATCACCCAGGCATCCACCCACCATAGATCCATCCTCTGAGAACTGTCCACTCCTGGACCCAGTTTCCAGACACCTCAGACCCCAGCACACCCTCCGGAACCTTTATCTGACTCTGGATTCATGAGCACAGACCTACACCCACCCTCGAATATGACCAACCTGTTCCTCATAAACCACCCCTGGCAACTCATCAATCGTCACCCTCAGAGATGCCATCCAGCTTGGGACCATCCTCAGTAGTGCTGTCAACTTTAGGACCACCATTGGCCCCACCCTCTTTTGCATCTCCCCCCTATGTACCACCACCCTTCGTACCTCTATTTGTTGCACCACCACCTGTTGCACCACCACTCATTGCACCACCACCTGTGGCACCTCCACCCGCTGCACTACCCCCTATCATCTAACCCCATGTCACACCACCCACCATAGCACCACCACCTCCTGCACACCCAGGAGGGGCCCCCACATTAGGACCCAATAATATGCCTGATCTCACCCAGGCCCTCATTATGCTGGCAAATAACCTAACCAGCCCCAGAAGATTAGCCCCCTGCACTGCCAAGGTCCAGGATCTGGATACCTTTGATGGATCTGATTTGAGGAAGCTACAAGCCTTCCTAGTGTAGTGTAGTCTGAACTTCCATAATCACTCTGATGCTTTTGACTCTGATAGCGCCAAGGTAACCTATGTACTGTTATACCTGACTGGTACCACCTTGGACTGGTTTGAACCAGCCCTTACCACCCCCAACAAGCCAGATTGGCTCTATGACTATGATGAGTTTATTGGTGAACTCAAAACCAACTTCGGCCCCCACGACCCAGAAGGAGAGGCCAAAGTGGACCTCAAGAACCTCTGTATGCACGATAACCAGCACATCATGAAATATATAGTTGAATTCAATTGACTAGCCACCTGCATTCACTGGGGCAACGCTGCACTCCATCACCAGTTCTACAACAGACTTCCTGGCAGGATCAAGGACAAGATCTCTAGAGTAGGAAAACCCTACTCCCTGATCCAACTCCACCTCCTGTCTCAATCCATCAATGCCCGTTACTTAGAATGATGATCAGAAGTTGCCAGAGAATCCTCCTCCACCTGGAACTTCGACTGCCCCTATGACAGAGGGAGGACCCCCACGAACACATACTCGGCCCCTAATATGGGCAATAAGATGGCCAATCCAGGCCAACCCATGACCCTGTCCAGTGGTAGCAGGACTACTATGGACCTATTGTCCAAGATTGGTAAAGATGGAAAACTTACACTGTAAGAATGGCAATGCCACTTCGAACAAAACCTCTGCCTCTTCTGTGACAGTCGGGCTACAGAGCCAAGGAATGCCCAAGATCTGCCATCACAGTCACTAAGGGGCACACAGCCTCCATGATAGAGGAAATTGAAGAAGAGTCTGAAGCTTTGGATGCTTTGGAAACCAAGGAATAGAAGCAAGGTCTCTGACTCTGACACTAGTTGTTTATATTGAATACTAATAGTGCCTATGGAGTAAAACAAAACAACATGTCTACCTTCTCAGGAATTTTGAACACCCATGACCAATCATCAAGAAATTTGACCTGTTTCCTTGGAAACACCTCCGACCCTCTGAAAATCTGTCAGATTCCAGTTGCCAGGACACCTTACACTCACCTATTACGATCCAACGATCGACAGGGTATTGAGTACTACTTGTCTGGATCTTCGTCCCAACTGATTCTTGGTATCATCGAGCCTGCAGTTTTCACTCAGTGCTCAATCTGACCCTCCAAAAACTTTGCTCAGGAAGAACCCTGACCATTTCAGAACCCCATCCCTTAGACAAAATGTTACCATGTGTAGATTCCCTCTTAGACTAGAACCTATTTGATAACATGTTAATACCTACTGAACCATTAACACAGTTCAAAACCAAGACTCAAAATTGTAGGACATTCTCCAAATCCCAATCATACCACTGCCATCCAAGCGACAATCTGGTGACCAGCCACCATGGCCACCATGACCACCATGACCACCATGACCACCATGACCACCATGACCACCATGACCACCATGACCACCATGACCACCATGACTACCATGACCACCATGACCACCATGAACATATCAACCACCACCACAACCCATGACTACTATGACCACCAACTCCAACCATGGAGAAACTATTCAGTTGATGGGATGTCTACCCTAGAAGGGGAAAACAACCAAAAGCTAACCTGCATTAACTTAGGAATCCCCACCCAACCCCCAAACTTCTGACATGAAACACCATCAATTCCAAAACAAGTATAAACAAGCACTATCAGTCGTTACCATAAAACAAGGAATGCTCCAGATCAAGATCAGAAGGATCTTGCTGACGGAACAAATCCACACCCTTCCTGTTTCCTCCACCGCTTGACTCTGGCACTGGGTCCACCACTTCAGGAATCCACCCTCCCGTAGGTGTCACACCCCCTGCACTACATACCAGATCCACCACTTCAGTGGACTGCCCCACCATAGGTGCCACACTCCCCGTACCATACACTAGATCTGCCAGTCTGATAGACCGCCCTACCTTGGATGTTGTATCTCCTATACCACATGCCAGATCTGCCTCTCTAAAAGACCCCCCCATCTTGGAAGCTGCCTTTCCCACACCATGTGCCAGTTCCAACCAACCCCTTACCGCCTGACAAATCTGGATAAGACCACCGTGTCACCACACCTTTGTTGGACACTCCCAGTGTTTCACATCTCAGAAGCATCTGACAACCTCCTTATATCAACACCAAGAGCGAGGAGATGAGCATCTATTCTAAGAATGCTATCCTTAATCTGCCACATGGCATCCACAATCATTGCACCCCTGACCTTTGGGAGGGGAGGAACCACCACATCGACCTTCATCCTCTTTGAAGAAGATGCTTTGAGAGCCTCTGTTTCCTCCCACCTCCTTTTTCTTGAGGTTGATCCCTTGACAACCAGTACCCCACCGACCTTGTACCTCACCCTGCTTTGCCGACAGGGAACACAAGTCTTAACTGCCATAGTCTACTCACAATTCTTTTCCCATCTATGACAGTGGTCACAGGGTTCCGTCCTCAAAAATGAAGGAATCCCCAGGGTGGTAACCTGATACATATCAGGACATTGTTGAATCAGTGCCCGACGACTGGAATCAAAGGGCCCAAGACCCACCTCCTTCCCGGTTGCCCGTGCATTCTGAGCCACCTGATTTTTATAAGACCTTTGTACCTCCAAACCTGGGCCTCCTTCTTGCAATGGCCCTGATACATTCTCTCTGCATCCTTCACAGCAGTACTTTCCCTGACCATGGGCACAAAAGGAACACCCTCCCTACCTCCTGGATTCCCCCTAGTAGGCAACAAGATGGACTCTGAATCCAAGGGAATGCTAGGATTCGAGGAATCGTCAGACTTATTGGTCTCCTTCTGTAAGACATCCCTGTCCTCAGACCCTGGTATGGCAGCAAAACCCTCCTAGAACAGCATCTTCCAGGTCTTCAACCTCCTGACCAGCCAGAAGAGCAAGCTCTAGAGCCTTAGCATCCTGCTTCATGGCACAATCCTCCTCCTCCTTCCTCCTTCATTTCACCTCCTTTTTCTTCTCCTCCAACCTCTGGGCTTCAGCTTTCCAATTTTCCTCAACCTTCCAGGTAGCCTCTAGTTCCTTCACCCCTTCTGCCTCCAACTGGCGAAGCTTTTCCTCACACTCGGCCTTAAAAGGGTGCACCCACTCTGAGACTTCCACTTCAATGTCCTGCTCCAATTAGACATGGGTAAGGGCAGGAAAGGAACCCACAAGGAGGAGAAAAACCCCCTTTTTATAAACAATGGATGGGTGCTTGGAAAAATACCCATTACATCCTAATATGCCTAAAATATACTCCCACGTCCTTCTCTACTCAATTCACTACAAGAATAAGCTTAGGACCTCAGGGGCTCAGTCCTAGTGGGGGGATACTGTTATGGCCCATGCCCCCAATAAACCCCCATTAGTCTCCCCAACCACTTACACCTTTTCTGGGACTTTCCAACTGTTAAAAGCCTGGAACACTGGCTTCTGCAAATCGGTTGCACCAACCCAAAGTTCTAAAATCCCAAACCTCTGCGATTCCAAAACCTAGGTTCCGCTCTTTTGATAAACAACATGCAGGATCATTGCATACCTCACTCCCTTGTTCTTCATTCTCTATTAGCCCCTTATACTCTTTTCTCCACCTTGTCTTTACTCGGCAAAAGTTAGTACAAGGATCAGTTACATGTATATAAGCCACCAGTCAACTGGACTATTTGCTAGTACAAATATCAACTTAATTCTGCATTGTAGTTTCCAATTCAGTTCTGGTAAACTTTCTAACTATCCAAAATTAGGGACAGATGATCAAAGAGGGTGTAACACATAAGTTGAAGCCAAGTCCCTGTGACCTTGAACAACTTGAATGACTAGTCATATGACCTAATACTGCAAACAGTCCAAGCCCCTGGTGCTTCTGTCTTTCCGCCTTTTCTGCTTCCATCCGTGAACCTACGACCTCTAGTCCCTCTGCCTCTAGAGTACCAAATGTTAAAACTAAGCACAGATAGAATTCAGTCAATGATAAGGAAGACTCTATTTTCATACTATGATAAGTACCTAAGCGCAGATGGAACTTGAATAACAAATAGAGGTTAGTTTTGAACATAGAAACAATGGGGTGGAACAAGTACTCACTTCAGTCAACGATAAGGAAGACTGAAGTGATAGGGAATCTAAATGTACTACTTATAGTCTGTGTCTAAACAATGGAAATGAAAAGCTTTTTTGTTTTACCACCCACTCGGTCAGGCCACACCAAACCAGACAATCCACACGGCATAGCTACTCCAACAAGCTTCGCATCCTAGAGAGATATGCAAATGGAGGTGATGAAACTGAACTGTATCGCGATCAAGCCTCATGTGTAGGCTTGATCTTCACACCAAACCCCTCTTAGAAACCATTTGGAAGCCTCCAGAAACCCTTCTGAAAGTATCTAGCTAATCATCTAACACACAGATTTAACAGTTCGCACCAAAATGCAAATCATGGGCTACAAAACAGATAAGGAACATGCAAAAGGCTGAGATGGAGGCCAAAAGGTTAGAAAACCAGCAGAAATGGGACACGGAGGCTGCCTAGATTGCTGAGGAGCAGGCCAAGGCTGAGGCCAAGGCAAAGGAAAAAGCAGAGGCTGCAGCTAAAGTGGCAAAAGAAAAATGGAAGGCATTTAAGGAGGAAGCAGCTGCAAAAGCTGCTGAAGAGAAAAAGATAGCCGATGCAACAGCCAAGAAGCAGTGGGCCGAGTTGGCTAAATGGGTGGGAACACAGGGTCCCAAGGATGAGAATGAAACAGAGCCTCCTCAGGATGCAGGGAAGCAGGATAAGACACCCAAAAACGAGGGTGCTGACACCATGGAGGCTCCTGGTAGTTTGGGAGAACCAAAGCAATTGCCATGCAAAAGGGGTAGGAGCACAGAAGTGGGGCCCAGCAAGAGGCTGAGTATGAGAGGAAGGGGAAAGAGTGAGAGGCTGAGAGGGGCCCAGGTGAGTAGTAGTGGTATTCTTCTACCTCCTTGATTGACTTTATTTAAATAGCGCAAGGAAAGGCTGTGTTATGGCCCATGCAGCCAAACAAACCCACATTAAACCCCACAACTACCCGCACCGTTTCTGGAACCTTTCCGATCGACCAAAGCCCGAACAACCGATTTCCGAATGTCCGAAATACATTCTGAGGTTCTGCGATTCCGACCCTCCGAAGACCGACTCCGAAGATTCCGAAAATCAAGGTTCCATTACGATTGATAACCGGCGCGCAGGACTATTGCATACCTCACTCCCTTGTTCTCTCTTATATTGACCCCTTGTACTCCCTTTTCCCCTTGTTTTATGACCGTCAAAGATAGTACAAGGATAGTCACATGTATATAGTCTTCCAGTCGACTAGACTGTTTGCTAGTACGAATATCGACTTAGTCTTCCACCAGTTTCCGATTCATTTCCGGTAAACTCCCGCCTCCTTTCCGAAATTAGGGACAGACGATCGAGGAGGGCGCAACACATAAGTTGAAGCCAAGTCCCTTCGACCTCGAATACCTCAGCGACCGGATTGAACCATTCCGCGACCTACCCTGAGTTCCCGGCGCCTCCATCCCCCGTCCGTAGTCCGTCCGACTTCTGTCTCGGTCCTCGGCCCTGTTACGGACCTCTGCACTAACCTGGAAACCCCCTTTGGAAGTACTAGCCAAGCGCCTGACACGCGGACTTAACAGTATATTCATACTCACACTCCTGATCGTCATTAAGCATGAGGCCTACCACACATTCACAAGCCATGCAGATAATCACTCAGGCATCTGCCCGCCGCGCATCCAACCCCTGCGGACTGACCGATCCCGAACCAAGCTTCCAGATGCCTCAGACCCCAGCTCACCCCCCAGAACACCCCTCCGATTTTGGACCTTCGAATGCAGATCAACACCTGTATTTGAACTTGACTAACCTGTTCCCCGTGAGCCACCCCCCGGCAATTCAGCTATCATCGCCACCGGAGATACGGTCCAGCTCAGGACCACCTATAGCAGCGCCGACAGACTCGTCGACGCCCCCTCCCTACGCACCACTCCCCACCTTAGGACCCAACGCTGTGGCTGATAACTCCCAGACCCTCGTCATACTGGCAAGAAACTTAGCCAGCCCCAGAAGATCAGCTCCCTGCACCTCCAAGGCTCGGAATCTGGATACCTTCAACAGATCAGATCCGAGGAAACTACGAGCCTTCCTAGTGCAACATAAACTGAACTTCTGTGACTGCCCTGACGCCTACCACACCGAGAACGTCAAGGCAACCTATGCATTGTCACACCTGACAGGTGCCACGCTGGACTGGTTTGAACCAGCCTGTTCCGCCCTCGACGAGCCAGACTGGCTCCTCGACCATGAGGAGTTTGTAAACAAACTCAAAACCAACCTCGATCCCCACGACCCAGAAGGAGAAGCCGAAACAGACCTCAAGACTCTCCACATGCACAATAATCAGCGTATCACAAAAAATGTAGCAGATTCCAATCGGCTAACCCCCCACCTGGAACTTCGACCACCCCTACGACAGAGGGAGTACCCCCGTGACCATGCATTCGGCCCCTAAAACGGGCAATGAGATGGCCAATGAAGGCCAACCCGCGACCCCGCCCAGTAGCAGGACTACCACGGATTTCTCGTCCAGATTAGGGAAAGACGGAAAACTTACACCACAAGAACGGCAACACCCCTTTGAATAAGAAACAAAACTAAACAACGCATCCAGCCCTTCAGGATTATGACCCCCCGTGACCATCGTCGAAAAGGATTTCGACCCCTAGGCGGAAACACTCCGACCATCCGACCCTCCCGAACACCTGTGACCATCCGTCGATAAGTTTCGACCGTGACCCCCTGAATATTCGTCAGATTTTAGCTATCGGACACCATACGCTTACCCACTGCGATCCAACGATCGATAGGGTATTGAGTACTACTTGTTTAGCCTACGTCCGAACTGATTCTTGGCAATATGGAGCCAGCAGTCTTCACTCAGCGCTCAACACGACCCTCCGAAAGCTCCGCTTAGGAAGAACCCTGACCCTCGCAAAATCCCACACCATTCCCTAGACCGACGGTACCGACTTTCACACCCTAGACTCCCTTATTATTATTAGAATCAATACGAACAACTATTCAACAATTTCAACCGAGACTCGAGCCTTGCAGGACATTCCCCGAATCCCGACGACTACCTCCATCCAGGCGACAATCCGAAGGAATGAACAAAGACCCCCACGACACCACGACTACTACGACACCAACCACGAAAATCTGACGACCATAGGACACCCACTCAAAAAGAGAAGAAAAGAAGGGGGAGAGAGAGAAAAGGAACAGAGAAAACGTCCGAAAACGACGATCATTCAAGGACCCTTACATCGCCCAGAAGACACCACCGAACCGTAAAAATCATGACATCAACCATACAAGCGACTAATCAACATTCATTTGAGTCACCCAAACCCTCCACGGCCTGCACCGAACCCGAATGCCCGTTGGAACCATCCAACCCACAACCTGAATGGATAAGCAACTGTTCCACGTCCTCCAGAAAAGAAGAATCAAGCCCATGATCCACCCACAAGAAGGACGACAACGCGTCGGAAAAACTCCCCCACAACCTCCCCCCCTCTACGCCAGGCACAGCAGCAGTCAGGTCGGACATACAACGTTGGTAGCGCTCGTAGTAGTCCAAGAGTTGGCGCAGGTCCCCCCGGTACTTGTCCAAATGGAATAGATACACGGTAATACGTCCAAGTACCTCCGAACTACCATTTCCCACCCCCGACTCACCAGAGGCTTTGCCCGGCCCCGAATCCCGATAAGGAACAACCCCGGACGATGATGACCTCTTATAATGACTCGCTACGGAAATCAGGAAAAGAGAGGAATTCCAACAACACCACTCACCGTAAAGATCACGGACCCTAATGGTACGGTCACGGAGAAGGGCCAAATCCTTCTCGAGGGTGTACAACAGACACTCCCCACTCGCCTCCGAACCATGAAAAAGGACGCGAAGAAGGCCCCCGAGGTTTTCCGAAGATTGCGGATCCATGTTCTCCATCAAGGATAAGCCTCCCCTAATTCCGCAACACCCCCTTATATAGGCAGACGAACAACCAGCGCTTATCGATCAGAAAAATCCCAGGAAACCATTAGCAAACCCCCGCAGTAATGACCATCTTAATTACCGCCCAAATTAAAAGCTTAGGACCTCGAGGGCTCGGTCCTAGTGGAGGGATACTGTTATGGCCCATGCAGCCAAACAAACCCACATTAAACCCCACAACCACCTGCACCGTTTCCGGAACCTTTCCGATCGACCAAAGCCCGAACAACCGATTTCCGAATGTCCGAAATACATTCCGAGGTTCCGCAATTCCGACCCTCTGAAGACCGACTCCGAAGACTCCGAAAATCAAGGTTCCGTTACGATTGATAACCGGCGTGTAGGACTATTGCGTACCTCACTCCCTTGTTCTCTCTTATATTGACCCCTTGTACTCCCTTTTCCCCTTGTTTTATGACCATCAAAGATAGTACAAGGATAGTCACATGTATATAGTCTTCCAGTCGACTAGACTGTTTGCTAGTACGAATATCGACTTAGTCTTCCACCAGTTTCCGATTCATTTCCGGTAAACTCCCACCTCCTTTCCGAAATTAGGGACAGACGATCGAGGAGGGCGCAACACATAAGTTGAAGCCAAGTCCCTTCGACCTCGAACACCTCAGCGACCGGATTGAACCATTCCACGACCTACCCTGAGTTCCCGGCGCCTCCATCCCCCGTCCGTAGTCCGTCCGACTTCCATCTCGGTCCTCGGTCCCGTTATGGACCTCCGCACTAACCCAGAAACCCCCTTTGGAAGTACTAGCCAAGCGCCTGACACGCGGACTTAACAGGCTGACCCGAGAGTGGTTGCTGTCCCTTCATCTGCCTTGCAAGATGTGCAAGCAGCATTGGGATACCTGTGAGGTGCGCAGAATAGGGGCCACATGTGGCCAATGCAACACATGGAAGGTGGGGTGTTCCTTGGTGGCCCCTCAGCAATGGAAAGCCAAGAGCTGGGAGGAAATTGAGTCAGACAAAGAGAGTGAGGAGAGGCAGAGTGAGGAGGAGAAAATAGAGGAGGAGGAGGAGCGGTTGAAGAAGAGGCTGAGGCAGGCCATTACAATATGGCTGAGTGAGCAGAAGATGGCCCTGAGGCCAAGTAGACATTTGATGACTGTGGAAGTACCACAGCCAGAAGGGTCAGGATCTCAGCATCCTGCTGAGATCTGGGAGGATCTCCTGCAGGAGCAGGCAAGGATGAATCAACTGCTCCTCTACTTGGTAGAAGGAGTTCGGTTCATAGGTCATGCGGTGGTGTCCTTGGGTGAGGCCTGGCATGGGAATTCAGGAGTGCCAGGAAATGCAAGAGATTTGGGAGATTCAGATGGGAGTGAGGGTGCAGGAGAGGATCAGCTAGAGGATGATGAGGGTGAGGAGAATAAGGGGGAAGAGAAAGGGAAGGGGAAGGATAGGGATGGTCAGGAAAGTGAGACTATTTCATAGTCTCAAAATGTAAATTTTTTTGTTTCATATATTTTTTGAATGAAAAAGTAAAGGGAAAAAAAGATAAAAGGCATGAAAGGAGAAAGAAATAAGTGGAACATGCCAAGATGTTTGGTGGATTCAGTTGTGATAAACAGAGGGAAAAGGAGGGTGATGGATGGATTGAGATGGGTGTGATTATGAGGTCAGAAATAGAGTGTCAGAAGATTATGATGGAAATAAGGTCGGGATGATATAGGGTTAGGATGGATAGGATTTAAGGTTGGGACAGAGGGAATGAAGGTTGGGGTGGGAATGGAAAGGGTAAATAGAAGGAGGTTTCAGGAGAGGGATGTCTTTGGGAGTGGAGATTGCACAGTTTGAAGTGTATCTAGCTAGTCGCCACCCCCCCCCCCCTTTTAGGTAGATGTCTCATCATCTAGTAACGGTGTCAGCTTCTAGCCAGAAGAATGGAAAAAGAGTGGTAAGAGCATATAATTCCAATATACAGAACACATGAAGTGAAAATGGATGGGGACAGATGGAAAGGACCTTGTGTTAATATTATGGACAACTTGGTGCAAATGTAAGTTATGCAACTAGACAAAGTTAGACTCCTCAGTATAGACAGACACTGAGATATGCATTACCTAGACAAAGTTAGACTACAAGGTAATCAGTTTGTCTAGTATAGTATAATAGGGTGGCACTCTTACCTCCTCAGTGTAGACAGACACTGAGGAGAACTAATTAGCGCTGCCCCACTCCTATGTGTACCCTGGGCACCTATGCCCAACCCCACTGTTCTCCTAGCAACGCAAGTATCTAACATATGTATACCATAGTATAAGTGAATGTAGAATTGACCCAAGATATACCATTTATATTCAATACCTTGGCCAAATATGCCGAATAGTGCTGCTGACTGAGAGGTCCCAGCTAAAAAGCTTTCTAGCCATTCTGGTATACAAGCATATACAAAGGCAGTTGCATTGACTAGGGCTATTGGCAGAGCTTCCAGCGATGGAACAGGATCCTGGGTGAGGCTGTTGGAGCAACTGGACCAATGCTATTGGGACACACCTAAAAGTGTTAGTGGTGTGATGGAATGTAATACTGCCCAATACCCTATTAATCAATGGATTGCAGCAGGTGAGCAAGTTGTGACCGAATATTGCCAACTGATGGGTCTAGTGACATGACAGACAGATGGGTGGACTGAGATTGTCCTAACAAAAGATCTAGTAGACATGTCTATATATTCAGTAATAACCAAATTAGCAGTACTGGATCAAATAAAGGGGTAGCTATAGATGCTGATACCATCAAGCATGCAAGGTAGGTTGCCAAGGGTTTTTAGCACCCAATCAGATGACAGAAAGAATTAACAGAGAATAAAGAGACATAGAAGCATTGATCTAAACCTCACTATTGGCATCTGCCGAGTCAATGCAACTCTCAGTATGCTTAGAGGCTAACAGATGGCAGACTAGTTTTTGGTCACCATTGCTGGGTCCTCAGCATTGATGTCTGAGGCATCAGTTGCCTGGGGGATAGAGTCAGGAGTGGTAGTCACATGGCTTTGGTTGCCTTAAGGCATTTGGTGACTTTGTGATTACTGGCAGCACAGAGGAGACACAGGCTATTGTCCATGTGTCTTTGTCATTCGGTCAGGAGGAGCTTGCCATCCTTGCCGAGAGTCTTAGTATACTTGGGTAGATTGGGCTGAGATGTTTTACTGTCCTTGTTCTTGGACATGTCCTTGTTGCTGCTGTTATCATTGCTGTTATTTTGCTGGCAGTTATCTGGGGTGGATCTGTTGCCAGGCTTGTCTGATTTCATATCTTTCTTTGACTCATTACTGCCCTCCACACACTGCTTAGCCTTTCATTCCCAATATCTCATGTCAATCTTTTAAATGCAGTTTCAAAGGTTGTCAAGTGTGTGGGGTTTGTTGGAGTGGATGAGGCTGTCTTTGATGTGTTTTGGCAGTGCCATGTATGCCTTGCGGAGGAGAGCATTGTCATTGTAATCGATGAGAGCCATGAGCCTGTAAAATTCCACAAAAAACCTAGTGGCTTTGTGGTTGTCATGCATAGTTAGCTTTTTGAGAGCCATCTTGGCATTGGCTCATTTGTCCTAAGAGCCAAAATTGATCTGTAACTCATCTATAAATAGCTCTAAATCGCTGGTCTAGCAAGGTTCCTTATTTGGGTTACCCATCAGATAAGGCTCAAAACATTTCAGAGCTGTTCCTTTCAGGTAGGAGACCATATAGTTGACTTTTTGCCTATTATCGGGAAACAAATTAGGCCAGGTGCAGAAATTTATCCTGCAAAGGAAGATAAAACCCTTTAACTTCTTTGGGTCAGTCCCATTGAAGGGTTCTGGCTCTCAAATTCTGGCAGCATGACCATCCTGTCAATGGTTTTGGATGGTTCTGCCAAGTTCAAGGATAGCATTCAAAAGGCCATTATTGTTGGCTGGGTTTATAGGACCCCTGGCCCTAGGAGCTGGCCTGGCTTGTGGGGCTGGCCTGGCTCAGGGAGATTGCCAGGCTTGTGGCAGTACAGCTGCAGGCTGAGGGGGTACAGCTGTGGGTTGGGGAGGTACAGCCACTGGTTGGAGAGGTGCAGTCATAGGCTGATAGGGTGCAACCACATGTTGAAGAGGCATGGCTACCAGAGTGCAAGGAGGTTCAGGTATGTCTGCCTGCCAATTTTGTTAAGGCTGTTCCTCAGTTTTGGCATCTGCATTGTAATATACCGAGCCAAGTTTATCCTCTACCAGAAAGGGTTCCTGATTGCCATTATCATCATCAATGTATTCAATGTCATCGTCGGCTACCTCTTCGATGTATGACTCCTGCTCGAAGGGAGAGGTGAGATGTCATAGTTTGATTGCTGGCGAAGTGTAGTTGATCAGAAGGGGTGAGGTGCCAGAGGCTTCATGCACCCTTCATTGGTGAACCATGTTGTGATATTTAGTATGTCATTTTTCTTATTTTTCTAACATTGTCCTTGGTTTTCTATCTTTACTATAACACATCCTTGATACTTGCATATTCTTGTCACTTGCATGTGACTGTCATCACAATGTGTCATAGGTTAGCTCACTGATCAGTATAGTTTTCCCATCATATCATTGTATAAGTAGTTTTTAGTTAGTTTTCAAAATATATTAGGTGGTTTCAGCCCCCCCACGACCATAGTAAATGGCATACCGGTTTATTTTGTGGTGCAACTCATGTTAATGTCATGTATATTATCTGTCATCAAGTAGCTTTGTGCCTTTATTGATATTGAGTGCAATTGTTGATCTATATTGTCGATTTTATTTTCTTAATTTTAACAAACTGTAGGGGTGAGCTGATTGTCTTTGGTACAGGCTGTTGATCTAGTATGTGGGGGCATAATTGTAAGAACTGAAGTGGCACAGAAAGCAGTATCACTCTGAATATACTGTTAAGTCTCAGTAATGCCGATAGTGTGGACGGAAGTCAGCCAAGTCCTGCAGACCAATCAGGGTGGCTAGGCTTCATCATACTCGTGCATTGCACCCTGCTGTTCTGTGCGTGCCACTAATTTAGACAGAAGAAAGACCTGGGAGGGTGCCGAGAGTGTCAGCCCGAGTAAGGGACTTCAGACGAGAGGAGAGAGGACTAGGGAATGTAAACCAAGTCAATATTCAGAGTGAGGAGCTATCTACATACATTCACTACTTATAAGGTAGAAGACAAACAGTTTCTGCTATAGTCACATGATGTGACAATGTCACTGTTACAGTGCAAACATTTTCATTGGTGAAAATGAAAAAAAAAAAAGTATTCTGCTATAGAAGATGGCAATTTTTTTGGAAAAAATGATTGTACTACACTATACAATATGAGCCTTGTCCAACTCAGCTAGAATAGTATCTGGCATGTTGCCAGATCCTTGTGCAAAATGGTGGATATGACTTGAGTCATGTGACCTTAGTGGAATCCATATGTCATCTACCTTATCTGTGGGAATGTATTTCTATATATGGAATATTTCCTTATATGGGTGCTTATGTCAGTGCAAAATTTTGTGACCAAAAAAATTTACAGTGTCAGACTGCTTAAAAATGTGATTATGAATTTGGGAAGATGTTTGAAAGTTTGGATATACTACATTTGCAACAGTGATTTTTTCAAAAAGTAAAACCAAGACCATGTACATATAGTTCTATGCCATTGATCTGTGGTCTCAAAATAATTTTTTTGTCAATGTTGCCAGATCCTTGTGGAAAATGGTAGAATGTGACATTTGAATCACGTGACTATAGCAGAAACTGTTTGTCCTCTACCTTATAGGTTAAGAAGCAAGATGTGGAACAGGGTGAGATAAGGAATGGAGAACAATAAGGTATGAAGAATCATGTGGAGGTAGTATCTACAAGGATCAAGAATATAATAAGGAATGTGGATGAGAATAGGACAATGAAAATAAGATAATAGAAATGTGGTCAAGAATAGAATAATAGAGAGCAACCGAATATAAGACAATAGGGTCGTGGCTGAAGATAAAACAATGGTAAAATGTCCCAAGGTAGAATAAGTGAGGAGGGGATTAATGTATGATGAGTGGGGAAGAGTAGATGGAGGATAGGGATGGGGAATATGGAGGATGAATGTGCCAAGCCAAGACCGACATACCAAGTGACATATGTGTAGAATGGTCACTTGCACATGGGACTAGACTGATTGTTCGGTCAGTACTGCTGAGTTACCGGGTGCTCGGTACATGCACTTGACAGTTTATTATAGCAAATCTCTTCAAAGCATTATCTTTCAACAAGATAATAACCCCAAACATACCTGGAAAAAGGCCCATGAATGTTCACAAATAATAGATTCACTCTTCTACAATAGCCTGCACAGTCTCCAGACCTTAATCCAATTGAACATATCTGGGAATACATCAAAAAGAGGTTAGAAGACTATGACACACCACCAGGTGGGATGTTAAAGTTGTAGTAGAGGGTGGAGGCTGAATGGGATAATATACCTGCTGGAGTGTGACAGGACTTGATTGAGAGTATGCCTAAAAGGATTGAGGCTGTGTTGAAAGTCAAGGTGGCCATACTAAATACTAATAATATACAATTCTTTACTTTGGACTTATCAGCAGTTCAAATGAGACCTGGGATATGAAATATTCATATCTCAGAGAGTTTTACATCAATTTGCTAGATTCCTGATCTACAAGATAACCAGGATCCTAGAGCATATGCCATACTATTTCAATGATTTTAAAAATTAGATTAAATTTCCTATTAGATACACAATCCAAAAATTCCAAACATGCAGATGGTTTTGTTGCTTACTATACTGTAAGTGTTGGTATCAATGTCAAATGCTGGGAGGATGAGAGCAGCATTCTGAGGATTGGAAATACTCAGAAAAGTAAACAATGGACTGAGGCAGTAGTGTTAGAAATGTGTCACAATGGATTTGGACACACTGGATTTCACTGTGTCCTCATAATACAATTCAGTCTAAATCACTTTGATCCAAAAGACAAAAGTGCTCCATAAGGTCTCTCCATTGTCTGGGAAGTATCACTTTAGTATAAAAATGTGATCCAGAGTTGTAGTATCTTGCACAGTAGTTAGGTTCATCCCAAAAGAAAAGATTGTAGCACCTTACAAAAATCTGGTCGCATACTGATTGTCCTCAAAATTGGTACAGATAAAGAAAAAAAAACATGATTGATATCAAATGAATGAGTTTCCCTATAAGTGTGAAAAGTAATGATAGTATGAAAAGTGGTGTCAGTACACTGTACATGGTTTTGTCATGATTCTCTTAGTCAGACAAGCTATGAGCCCCACTACCCTGCTCAAGCCAAATAGCTGTTCTTTTCTCGATCAGTGCCACCGAAATCTTCACAGGGGAGTGTAACTGAATTTAATCCCAGGTGGCACAGTGTCAGATACGCATATACGAAGAATAGAACAAATAATGTCCAAACAACAAAACCACGGAGTCGGCCGACTTATCAATTGCCGCTCGGGTATATGCATTTCGCTCGACGCAGAGTCGCCTTACAAGGTAATCTGTCAAAATGCGTTCCACGTAGAAACAATTTTAGTTTGTTGGGATTCCCTTTCCCAAATAAAAACGAAAACCATGAGTATCATGAGCGTAAGGTCCTCCCGTAAGTTGACTATTTGAACATCGTGACCCTGCTGATTATAGTAGATATCGGCAACACCAGCTGTATGATATCGTTGCTGATGTAGATGCTTACCATCGTTTCATTCCATATTGCACCGCTTCTCGCGTTCTGAAGCGAACGTGCAAGTCGGGAGAATCGGTGGACAACGTTTTAGAGTTGCAGGCAGAACTCAAGGTCGGCTTCATGGGCATTGAGGAGAAATACATTAGCGATGTGGAATGCAGACCGCATGAAATGGTACAGGTATATTCTTCATCTTGCTTTAACCCTGTCCTTCACCAACGACCGGGCCCATGCAGGCGGTGGCTTCACCTGATCTCGCACTTTTCAAGTACCTCATGACAACATGGCGCTTTCAGCCTGCATTATCCTCTTCCCCGCATATTTCTGCAGATGCGACATCGACACTTCAAAACACATCTACCTCGGAAAATGGACCGACCTTGGTTACCTTTGACCTTCAATACGCATTCGCTAATCCTCTGCATGCCCATTTTTCTGCTCAGTTTTTTGGACAAGTATCGAAGATGATGATACAAGCCTTTGAAAAACGATGCTTGCAAGTGTATGGACCTGGTCTACGATAACATTTAAATTTTTATAGATTGCATTATTCGTGTTAGATGCTCCCCCACCTCAGCAAGATAATTTCTCTATAGAATTACAGTAACTTTCCGCATGCGATTCACCCACGCATAGATTGAAAAACTTAAGCTGAAAGTTATTCAGGATTAAACGTCTATTAAACGTCTCCGAAGTCAAGTGTGACGATTCCAATTTATGATCTATGTTGCCAGGTGAGCCTGTCACGAAGTTATGCCCAGGGAAGACTGGAACCAAGCGGTCCTTCAAAGCATATGGAAAGGCTCTGAAAGATTGGGAGGGCTTCGTACAGGCAGAAACTGATGCTGAGACAAACGTTGAACTATCGCCCTAATAATGTGATCTGAGATAGATAATAACAATACTCTCCCAGACCCAGGGTCCACAGACAGAACTGTGCATGAAGGATTTGACAAAAAGGCTTTGTGAAGGGAAGGGAGAGCCAATTCACTGGGTAATGAAACGTTAGAAAGCTGTCGAGACAATCATGAGCGAGCATATCAAAAAAGTACCAGTGGCCGCCTTGTGATGAACGCTTACAAATTCCTTATAGATAGTATCCTATCCGTTAAAGGTCGAGTAGAATATACCAAAGGCCGAGAACTTAGCACTCCCTAAACAACCTTAGCTTCATTGAGGCTGTATCATGACATTGTGAGGGTGAATCTTAGTGAAGTCTCACTTATTCACGGTAGCTGGGTTTTACTAAATTGAATCTCCGTCAATTTATATACTGTGCGTGCCAAAGTATGGCCAACGAATCGTCTGTGCATACAGTGGTAGACCGGGAGAAGGTTGGTTTCCTAGCATTTGATTTTTAACTTCCTATGTCTCACAATCTTCAATTGAAGACTGCTCCATTCCTGGTTAGAGCTTTCGTCAAAATTAATGGTTTCCATCGGATCAACCTGTTCGAGGATGGCACGCTCCCAACGACGGACGAACATCAACTCTTCACTTGGTTAGTTATCTCGTCGTTGTATTTCTCCTTCTGATCAACATTCAACCTCAGGAGAGATGCGACTCTTCCGGAGCTGATAACCACTCTACGTATCATATCCCCCACTGCGGAATTCCGTCATCCACTAGCACGCTTCTCCTTTCGCGCCCTCTTCGCCGATTCAATCAGCAAGGGTCATTTCTCTCAAAAAGACTTTGGCCAAATCACTGCTCGGGACATGCTCGACGAAAATATGCTCCTCACACAGACCAGCGTGAACAGGCTGCATAACAGGACGCTTGAAGAGCTGCGTTTTGTCCCAGGCGACTATCTCTCCATATCCGTTATTCTTCCCAAGAATGTCAATCTGAGCTCTGGACCGACGGCTGGTCTGACAATCAAAGGCAGTGCAGCCGCTGGAGCCGATGCAAACGGCAAATGGGGTCGCGGTGGCCCCGTGTCTGGTGCAGGTAGAGGTGACAGTGGCTGGGGAGGTGGAATTGCTCAAGGCCCACCAGGAGGACTTGGAAGAGGTGGTGCTCATTGGAGGGCAAGGCCTGGTATTATTGCGCCATCTGGAAGAGGCGCCGGTGATGTTACTAACAGGGATGATGATCGGCCTTTGAAGAGGGACAGAGAACGGGAGCCTCCACCAAATCGTCCAAGGCGTGATTCGCCGCCGCACCGCGTTAGACCTCCCATTCCCGAGCGCGATCGCGACAACGATAGGTCAAGGCCAAGGAGGTCAAGGTCACGTTCCCGTTCTCGTTCACCTCGCAGGCGCGGTGCCCGTTATGATTAGGTGATACTTAGTAACTCAGTTTGTTCAGTTCGTTCTTTTGACTATTTCAGCTGTTCAAATGTTGCTGTACAAGAAACGAACCGTTGCCTATATTATTCGCGAGCTCGGTACTGGTGTCATGTGCATGTATGTGTACTCCAAGAAGACATCTATCCATATTGAGCCCGAAAGGGGTGTTATGACGGTGTTCAGGTTCCTCAGCTCATTACACTTGAGGAGGGACATTTTCTAGGATCACCATCAACAGGTCATTGAGAACGAACGACAAACTTGCCGAAGGATGCAAGTATTGGTACACAGCGGGAAGAACAAACCAATAGCAAGCATCTATTAATGGTGTAACACTAAAATACTACCAATGTAAAATTCGATAGAAGATAGACTACAAAGGGAGTATGATTGCCTGCTACAGACAAGACTTCACTTAACTAAATATTCTGAGGTACAAAAAACTTGAAGTGGACTCAAATGGACTTGTTATTTCGTAACTATACAAGGGGATGAGAATACATCTGACACTACTCAAGAAATAATCATGTTTGTTAGTGAGGATGGACTAACTATAGTATCATAGGTGTGGCAATGGAATTGTAGTGTCACCACAGTAAACTAAATGTACTATGATATATAGTTCAGGACCATGATAGCGCTGCAGTATATAAAGGTTAAAGTAAAATCTCTTATTGAAAAAGCTGACTCTGGCCCCCAAATTAAGGTCTTGGTGTTTACATTAGCGCGCGTTTAGCGCAGAGTTTTACCACCGCTGGCCTTCGTGTCTACAACCGAACACCATGGATTTTTCACAATTAAACCCTTCTGAACAGGCGGCGATGAACAAAATCATCGAAAAAAAACAGGTGAGTTTGTATCTGCTATGCCAAAGCGTTCACTTAGGACGACGTGCGATTTCAGATGCAGGACTTTATGCGCCTATATTCTGGTCTTGTAGACCGATGTTTTAATGCATGCGTTCATGATTTCACCAGCAGAACCCTGATGTCAAAAGAGGTCAGTCTGCTTTGGACAGCCAATAATTCGGAAGTACAAAACTGAGTTATGTTGCAGGAAACATGTGTACAGAACTGCGCTGACAAGTTTTTAAAGCATTCTGAACGAGTGGGGGCTCGATTTGCAGAGCATAATGCTGGTACGCCATTGCTTAGCCGAGTAAATACAAATTTTGAACCTGTTTGCAGACACTATGCAGCAACAACAATCTCAAATGCGTTAACGCGCTTTCTGTACTAAGTACCAGACGGCTTGCACGTCAAACTTGCAGTTCAGTGATTCCCTGGACTTACTCAAAATGCCAACGTGACACAAAAAATTGTATTAAATAATGCTAGTATGATAGATGTATAGGGCATTCCACCGGTTTCCTCTTGGCAGCCGCCAAGTAGTAAGCTCTTTAACTCTCTGAGCAATTACATCATTAGTCATTTGTATCGTTTATTGTTATCTCGCCAATCGATAACGTCACCTTTTATGGTTCTCCCGGTTTCTCCGTTGCTCTACCACATTGTTTGACCATGCCAGGGAATCTTTACACAACGCTCTCTCTCCCCAGTGGTCGAAAGTTGACTGTGCCAACTGGGCTATACATCAATGGAGAGTTTGTAGCTAGTGTGGACGGTTCAGAGAAAGACTTGGAGTGGGTCTTTCAGATTATTGCTGGGTAGATTGTAATGTTCATCTGCTACTCCCGTAGTGTAATAAACCCCTACACCGAAGGTAAACTCGATCAGAATGTGCTATATCATGTCTAATGATTTCATTGTAGAGCTTATTACCACGGTCTCCGCCGGTAGGTGCTTGTAGACAGCACAGTATCTCCGATGACACTAATTGCTCTTAGCCTCTGCAAAGGATATTGATCTTGCTGTAGCTGCTGCCAGGACTGCTTTTCAGACAACCTGGGGTAGAAATGTTCCAGGAACGGAGCGAGCAAAGCTTCTTAATCGGCTTGCGGACCTCATAGAACGTGATCAGCAAGAGTTGGCGGAACTGGAGTCTTTCAACAGTGGAAAACCTGTTAAATTTGCTAGGTATCTGTACTTGTAATGAATGCCTGGACGTCAAGGGACTCAGACACCATGGGATGCCAGGGACTCCGATATTTCTGACACAATCGGTTGCTTGCGTTACTATGGTGGGTTATTTCTCTGGTGTGAACATCAGCGCACAACTCTTAACTGGAATTCCAGCTGGCTTTGCCGATAAAGTACATGGAAAGGCAAATATTATTGGTACTATTTGGCCCTCTTCTTCGTTTACAAACTGCATTTTTTCCCAGACAATCGAGGTAAACGATAAATCAAAGTTTGTGTACACACGTCATGAACCCATTGGGGTATGTGGGCAAATGTGTGTAACAAAACAATATTATATAGTATTTTTCGTTCAATGAATATGGCAGTATTCCTTGGAATTATCCGATCAATATGTGGTATGTCACAAACTATCCGCCCCGTGCAGTCCATTTAGACATCTGCGAAGGTCTTGGAAAACAGCCCCAGCCCTGGCAGTGGGATGTACGATTGTAATGAAGCCCTCGGAGAACACCCCTCTTACCGCCCTCGTACTTTTTTTTACTGCTATCTTATACACAACATTAATGTATTTTGTTTTATCTTCAGAAACTCTGTCAATTGATAAAGGAAGCAGGGTGAGTATATTATCATAATTGTAAGTTCTCACTCAAGTATTTGTCGCCGTGGTGACGCCAGATACCCTGATGGTGTCCTGAATTGCGTACCTTCTCTGGGAAGCGTAGGTGGGGCTGCTCTCGCATCTCACGTTGGAGTAGATAAGGTATACATTTTTTTGGTTTCTGAGGGTAAATTTGAGGCTGGGGTCGATAATCGTTTCGTGACGTAGAGGGGCGTTGCAATTGTCATCAGCCCCAGCCCCAAATTTGCCTTCCTCTTATTTTCCTCGATCCCTTGCGACTAATACCTCTACAATCAGGTTGCTTTCACCGGATCGACCATCACTGGGCGCAAGGTTTTGCAGGCATCCGCGCAGAGCAACCTCAAGAAGGTGGGTGCTAATCTCTTTCTACCCATTTTATACATGAACCTGAAATACTTACATGTGTACAGGTGTCACTTGAACTTGGTGGCAAATCCCCTCACCTTATCTTTGAGTCTGCCGATCTTGAACAAGGTTAGCTCCCCTTGCTTCAATAACATTCAATCTTTAACGTATCCAATACATTAAGCCGCACGCTGGGCAATAATGGGTATAACGTGGAATAGGTATGGCCACAAGTCAAATTTCAGACTCTTCTTAATTCCAAAATAACAGTGGTCAAGATTGCACTGCCGGGTCAAGGGTCTATGTCCAGGCTTCTGTTTACGACAAATTCATTAAGCTGCTCACGAGCAACGCCAAGGAATTTATCGTCGGCGATCCATTTGACGACAAAACCACTGGAGGGCCCCTTATATCCAAGGTCCAGTATGACCGAGTTTGGAGTTATATCGAGTCGGGAAAGAAAGAAGGCGCCAAGGTAGTAGTTGGTGGAGAGAAAAGAAAATCAAAGGGGTTCTTTGTAGATCCATGTGGTAAGTGATCTCACATTCATCGGGTATTGTCGCTGAATAACCCGGGAAGTCTTCACGGACATCAAGCCTGAGATGAAGATTGTGAGATTGTATTCTTCCCTCTCTCACAGTAGATTTACTCATCTTGGCATAGGTGAAGGAAGAAGTATGAAAATTAAACCAGTGTTTGTATCTGTACCTTGGCAATATTGACATGTGATCAGATCTTTGGACCTGTACTTGCGGTTGGTAAATTCGAGACCGAGGAGGTAAATTGTTCTTCACCTCAATGATCTAGAAATTCGCTAACAGACCCCCGATACCGTAGGAGGCGATTGCCCTTGCAAACGATACTACTTACGGATTAGCGGCCGGTCTTCATTCCAATGATTCAAGCCAATGTTTGAGGGTGTCTGGTGTATGTATATGCTTGACCTACTATGTATTTGTCACCTATCACAACCATATTACTTTCCTTGTAGGAGCTACAAGCGGGCACCATTTGGATCAATACCTATAACCTTTTGCACAACAATGTGCCATTCGGAGGATACAAACAAAG
>QLPG01015897.1:0-13275 GCA_003314385.1 Gomphus sp. MG54 | reverse complement strand
ACGATTTCGCAGTAGACCTAGATGAACTGCACCAGGAGCTCCGAAAAAACATATCCGCATCTCAGCAACGCTACGCTGCCTCCGCAGACCAACACCGCTCCCAAGGACCGGAGGTCAAGGTCGGAGACAAAGTTTTCCTCAAATCAGACAACATCCAGACCACAAGACCCTCCCAGAAGCTGTCCAAGAAATACCTAGGACCCTACGAGGTCATAGCCCGAGTAGGACCGGTATCCTACACCCTTCGCCTTCCAAAAAACATGAGGTTGATCCACCCCATCTTCCACATCTCGATGCTGGAACCTTCAACTCCCAACACCTTCCCCAACCGCACAATACCACCACAGCCACCGATAGAGATCAATGGGGAACACGAGTATGAAATAGTGGAAGTCCTGGACTCGAAGATCGATCGACGTCATGGCTGCCAACTCTGATACCTAGTCAGATGGACTGGTTACGAAGGAACAGAAGAAGAGACCTCCTGGCTCCCCGCCACAGAACTGAACCACGCGAGAGAGGTGGTTTCAGACTTCCACCGTACCTATCCGCTCAAGCCAGGTCCAGGGAGACCAAACGACCAGCCTTGACCACCCTATACATCGTTTGTCAACCAAGGACCTCGAGGGCTCGGTCCTAATGGGGGGGTACTGTTACGCCCCATGCCTCCAACAAACCCACACCAACCCCCACAATCACCCACCCCCGTTTCCGAATCCTCCCCGACCATCGAAGCATGGACCTGCTCCCATTTCCGTTCCCATTCCTGTAACATCTGTCCAAACCACCACTAATCCGATCCTGATTCCCGCAACCTAGGATTCCGCATCTTGATAACCGACGCGCTAGTTTATCGCGTACCTTACCCCCTTGTTCTTCCTTACTATTGACCCCTTGTACTCCCTTTTCCCCTTGTTTTATGACCGTCAAAGATAGTACAAGGATAGTCACATGTATATAGTCTTCCAGTCGACTAGACTGTTCGCTAGTACGAATATCGATTTAGTCTCCCACCAGTTTCCGATTCATTTCCGGTAAACTCCCGCCTCCTTTTCCAAAATTAGGGACAGACGATCGAGGAGGGCGCAGCACATAAGTTGAAGCCAAGTCCCTTCGACCTCGAACACCTCAGTGACCGGATTGAACTATTCCGCGACCTACCCTAAGTTCCCGGCGCCTCCATCCCCATCCATAGTCCGTCCGACTTCCGTCTCGGTCCTCGGCCCCATTACGGACCTTCGCGCTAACCCGGATAACCCCTTCGGAAGTACTAGCTAAGCGCCTGACACGCGGACTTAACAGTTGGCTTAAATGTTGCTTATATATAGTAGATTCTTTGTGAAAAACCCTGTATTACTGGAATGAGAATTGACCTTGGAAAATCATTTTGTATCAAGGAGGTATCCTGTATCAAGGAGGTCTACTATACTGTACCTATTTTCCCTTGGGACATTTGTTATTCACTTATTCTTTGGTCACAGCCCTATTGTTTTATATTTGGTCACCTTTTATTGTTCTATTTCCATCTATGCTCCCATTATTTTATTGTCAGCCATATTTCATTGTTCTATTCTTGTTTACATTCTTTTATTCTATTCTTGGTCATTGTGGACAATACCTCCACATGCTCTGCATACCTTATTGTTCTCCATGTCTTATGCCACCCTGATTCCACATCTCGCTTCTTAACCTATATAAGTAGTGCATGTATGTAGATAGTTCTCCATTCTGAATATCGACTCGGCTTGCACCTTCTTGCTTTCCCTTCTCCCATCTGAAGTCCCCTACTCAGGCTGACACCCTCAGCACTCTCCTGAGTATCTCATCTGTTCCAAATTAGTGGCACGTTGTCACGACCATACATCGTGCTTTGACTTACTCGGCAGTACCGACCAACCGACCCAATTCACATCACTCCACGGCGTACGGTTTCGGTTCGGTACACCTGGTTTATCACCTGGTTCATTACCCTCCTCCCCAACCCCTATTCTTCGTCAACCCTACACTCTCTTCTTTTCCCCCTCACTCGTTTACCCATGGGACGTTCACTACTCCCTGCCACTCACTCACATCCCTATTGTTTTATTCTCGGCCATTCCTCATTGTTCTATTTTCTTTCCCACATTCCCACCGCTTATTCTATTATCTTACCCTCTTACTATTCTATTCTAATCGTTGTGGATTATGCCTCCACATGGTCTTATACCTTATTCTTTTTTCCATGTCTTATGCCACCCTTATTCCACATTCCGCCCCCAGCCTATATAAGTAGTTGATACGTGTACATAGTTCCTCAGTCTGAGTATCAACTAGGCTTACGCCTCCCTACTCTCCTCCTTCTGTTCAGAAGTCCTCACTCAGGCCGACACCCTCGGCATTCGCCTGAGTATCCGTTCTCGTACAAGTTAGTGGCACGCACAGGAGGCAGGGCGCAACGCACGAGTACGTTGAAGCCGAGCCACCCTGACCGGCCTGCAGGACTTGGCCGGTTCCGACAGTACCTTCGGTAGTACCGGGTCCTGACACACGTACAGAAAGTAGGGCCCAACGCACGAGTACATTGGAGCCAAGCCACCCCAATCAGTCTGCAGGACTTGGCCGATTCCCACCAGCATCGTAAAGTTGGCATTATTACAATAGTGCTCGGCCCACACATCATCGGCATTCTCGGTGTCTGACATTTACTTCTGGTGGTGTGTTGGGCTTCACAGGGAAAATGTCTGTGCCTGGATCTTGTGTTGTGTCATTGGTCTCCACCTCTATGTCCAGATGCTCTGTCAGTGATGGGTATGTGTCCTGCTTCCTCTCATCACCTCTTCTGTTTCCAATCTTTCCTCCTCTTCCTCCATCTGCTCTATCCACTTCTGCTCATGGTCTGCCCATTCTTCCTCCATTCTTTCCACTTTCTTCTGCTTTGGTAAGCCCTTTGGCTTTGACATGACTGGTTTTTGTGTGACTGGGAAGTGAATGAGTAAGTTAGTCCTTCCATTGATGTTCACGTGATTGCTGATCCACCCTTTGATAGTGTGACACTGTCTCTTGTGTATGTCAGCTCTGCACCCCTTTTTATCATATTCAGTATTGACAGGCATGTTTGCTTTCCCATCCGGCCTGTACTTGACATCAATAAGTGTCAGTTTGGCATCTGGTATTCCACTGTGCTTATCAGATATTAAGGTAATCCTCACAGTGCCAAGTGTGAGGGTGCTGTCAAGGGAGGTGGATAGTTCCAAGTCTTTACAAGTGTGATTGTAACTTGCTGAGTTGGTTAACCAGGTATAGGTTTTGGCTGTGGGGGTTTGGGGAATATTTATGGAGTAGCTGGGCATGGCTAGGCCAGTAGTTAGGTAGCTGTAATTTGCCTTGTAGGGGTGTGAGGTTGGTTTGGAATATAATGAAAATCTTTTTGTTTGATTTTAAAATCTATGTGAAAAAATCTCCCTAGTGTGAAATAGAAATCAAGTAAACGGTAGTCAACAAGAAATAGCTTGAACTTAGAGATTATGAGACTTTTAATCTCTTGGAACTGTTGGACTATAGATACTTGATTCTAAATAGAGGACAAAGAAAATAGGGGAAAAAATATATTCTGGAAATTTTTGATTGTATTTTATTATTCTAATACATGTTTTATTATATACTAAATTTGTATGTGCACGTCCCTTCCCAGAAACGTGTTAGTATTGACGCGTCAATAGCGACGCGCATGTGACCCAAATATGATATCCATGTGACGCAGGTACGATGCGCGCGCGACGCAGATACGGTGTACGCGGTGAATGCGATGACTGATGTAAGGAGAAGTGAGGGGTGCTTGAGATGTGGGAAAGTACCCTCTTGGTTACAACATAAATTACCATTATATAATACAGAAGTAACACACTATATTATTCTCCTACTCAGGCTGTGGTTTGAAATTGCGATTGGCATGCAGGACAGCGATTTGGGAACTATCAATGGCGTTCCTGCTATTATAATCCGAGAAGTTCAGACATAACATCAACTCGCTGGAAGGCAGAGCCCTGTTTGGTGGTAACCTAGCTCGTAACATAACCTATATTTAGTGTATGTATGTATCCATGAAGTTATCAGCCAACAATGAATTTATCTACTCGGGCCATATGTTTTGAGTGGAGTATTCCAGACAGTGTTGTGCACGACGATGCGATTTCATGAATCACGCGATAGGTGATTATGATATGGCTTTTGGAGGTAGGTTCGGTTTCTATAATGCTTGGAACACAAACCCGATATGGATCTTCGGCAATGGGTCGAGAAAATTATAGGACCGAATTGGTATTCTATATTGGTTTAAGTTCTTTTGCCAATAATGAGACTCTTGAGAACAAAGTCCAACTTTAGAATCCCAAGATGGGGTTACAAGAAAGTGGTCGTTCGGGACCGGAATCGATTTGCTCAAGGAAATACATGTACGCCGTGACGCATTTGGGGATCGATTAATTAACGACGTCATTTTCTCTCAAAATTGTTCAGATATCAAAAATAGGCGCCACCAACCAGTAACTTGGCTATGACTGCTCTTGAACGGGGGTTCGAAATCCACAGATTCAGATACACGTAGTACAGTGGGAGAAAATAATGACCAAGGTGGCCTTTCTTCCTTGTGCGACTGTCGGAATGACAAGGCTGTGACTGAGTAGATCAGTATCAGAAGCATACTAGTACTACTTTTCCATGTGCGCTTGGCTGGTCAAATATCTATACCAAGTAGGAGGAGTAAACCTGGTGGATGGAAAGTTGTTTCGACAGATAAGTGCTTGTTGGCCCACAAGCTATCAACATAATTCTTGAATAATAAATCAACACTCGACACAAATATTCTGATCTTTTCACAGCCAATGATAGGTTCACTTTTTCCCAGACTAGTCGAAATTACAACTCCCGCCTGTGCGTTCGCATCGCGCGTTGGGCGGTCGCTATCATGTGGATTGATGTCTAATTTTGTGCTGCGCAGATCTTGTCGTTCAAACATTCATACCAGTCACCGATATAAAGAGGCCAGACTCTGGGCTGCATCTCTCTCTTTTCCAAGCTCCAATGTGGTCTTCAATTAGCCTGCTTGCGCTCGTGTCCCTCCCCTTCACCCATGCACAGGTATATGTGACTTTCAAGAACATTCTCTCTTCGTGTTGACACTAGTTGGTTTGACATTAGACATTCATGCCTCCCTCTCAGAGACCCCTGGTAGCTTCCCCAAACTATGTTGGGAATCTAGAAATCTAAATAATATCTACAGACGCATCAGTACAGCGTATCTAGGTTAGAAATACTAAATGTCTCACCTCAGTCGTTGGTAATGCGACTGAGGAGAGACAAACTGTCTACTGCTCTTTATACTACAAGATTGTGGAATATTATAATAGGAAATGCGCAGTGATTGAGACAATGATAAATAGAAAGAATGAGAAAAATAAAACAATGAAGAAAAATAAATGTATCCTATGTGGAGGACGCGTCATCGGTAATGCCAGAAATGTCTGATTCCAACAGGGAAGAGCAACTTTATTCTTACAAGACAAGAAGTCGTAGAAGGCGCCGTGTTCAATCGTTTCATCCTGGTTTATCTCGCTACACACACTTTCTCTCATCGTCTCATCATTTGACAGATATGGATGGAAAACACCGACTTTGCAAACCTCGCTCAGTAGTGTGAATCATCGCTTTTATTGATGACTGTTCTCTGCTTTCACTGATACGCATTTCCCCAGCCTGTTTTCCAGGCCCTCACGAAGCAAGGCATTCTGATGAGCAACTATTTCGCTGTCACGCACCCCTCTGAACCTAATTATATGTCAGCCATAGGAGGCGACTTCTTCGGACTACATGACGACAACTGGTACAACTTTCCTCCAAAGTATGACTTACTTTATTGCTCTGTGGATAATAATAATTGGGTTCCTCTTTGCAGCATCTCCACTATTGCCGACCTCTTGGAGTAGAAGGATATGTCATGGGCAACATACCAGGAAAACATGCCTAGTGATGTGTCCCCTGATTTCGAATATGTAAACACATAGATTTCCGTACACCCATTCAACTCAACTCATAACACCCTTAGCTTCGATTCAGATAATTACTTGAATAGGTCCCTCCCTGACAGACGATTCTACGTTCGCAAACACAATGGTCTCATCATCATCATCTACGACTCCGTTGCCAACGTCCCCCATCGTTTGGCGCGCGTTCGTAATTTCAACGACTTTGTCGCCGACGTTAACGCATCCGTCTTTCCTCAATGGTCTTTCATCACACCGAACCTCGCGAACAATGGGCACGATACTGACATCACCTTCCCGTCCAAATTCCTCAATTATCTCCTCGTACCACTCCTGCAGGACGAACGTTTCAACTACGAAAAGACACTGACCCTCTTAACCAACGATGAAAATGAGACTAGGAGTGAAAATAATCAGATCTTCTCTCTGCTCCTTTGTGTCGCCACGCCTTAAAGAGCCGAGTTTCCAGTTGTTTTGGACAGTACTGAGAGATGAAAAGTGCGTGTAGAACGCACTTTTCATCTCTCAGCACGGTCCAAAACAACTGGAACCTCGGCTGTCTAAGGCGTGGCGACACCAACAAGTTGGCCCCCGCATTTTTCTCAGTATGATGCTGACACCTCTTTAGGACCTTGGCCAATGTCTTCGATTTCGTCGCCAAACAAACAGGCTTCAAAAATCAAGCCGTCACTAGCATTCCACTTCTCAATATCAGCGGCCCGATTCCTGGTCCCCTTAGCGCCGAGTTCTTTGTCCCCTTCCTTGCACCGGACCTTACTGCTAAAGGTGCAGGCGGTGGACCAGTCTTCGTCTCGCCTCCTCTCAATAAGAGCATGACCCAGGGCCCTCGACACGAGGCACGACGAGGCGACACCTGTGGGGCTGTCAGGACGTGCCGTGCGCTGGTATCGCCGCGTCGTGCGTCGTGTCGGGTGCACTACACCCTGTGCGCCCACCGAGCTCGACGGGCTCCTGCACACCACGTTCTGAAACCCGATCAACATCGCCAACCTCAGGGTCGGCACTGTCTGTGTAAGCAACATGTTCCCGAACGTCGACCCCGATGTCCCGAATCACACCGGTGAGTTCTTAGCTACTTCCACCCCGTGAAGGCTGACACAGAGAACATAAAGGGCTTCTTCACAAAGCAGGAGCTCACCTTCCAGACGTGCATCTTCAGTTCACGGCATGTGGGTATCCGGCCTGAAGAACTCACCGGTGTGATTTGGGACATCCGGGTCGACGTTCGGGAACATGTTGCTCTCACAGACAGTGCCCACCCTGAGGTTGGTGATGTTGATCGGGTTGCAGAACGTGGTGTGCAGGAGCCCATCGAGCTCGGTGGCTGCGCGGGTGTGCACTGCGTCGTGCGTGTGTGCACTGCGTCGTGCGTGTGGTCGGGTACAAGGTGTGTGGGGTGGTCAGATGTATTGAGAAATGTAAATAAAATGTATTCAGATAAATGTATCGTCACCAAAAATATGTTGTCTTGAATTCTTTGTATTTCCATATTTTTTCATGTGTTTATTTCAAATAGTGTTATCTAGGAAGAGTCACAAGGGAAGGGGTATTTTCAGTTCACATGATATAGTATTACCAATGTTCTGTACCTTCTAACAGAAGCACAAAGTGGATATGAGGCAACAGCAAGGGGAAAGGTTGATCGCTGTTGCCAGAGACACATATGCACCTACCGAGCTGGTACAAGTCCATTGTGAGGAAAATATCGAGGGAGCTGTCCTACAAATGAGGGATCAATACAAAAAACTCCTTATCACACCAATCTATTTCAAAATGATCACACAACAGCATACATTTCGCCTGGATCCTAATCATGACACACGTAGAGAGCCCAAACAAATTCTTGAGTAGCACCTGGTAACTACACAGAGCAGAATTGCTTGAACATATGGATAGTGAGTTTGAGTAGCACCTGGAAACTATGCGGAGCAGAATCAATGGATTGATTATCACCAATCCATCAATTCTGATACACATAGTTACTAGGTGGTTGTAAGGGCAACCCCAGTGGTGCCTGGGAACTATCATGCAGGGCCTAGCAATGGGGGGATTCCTAAGAGGAAAACCTAAGCCCATTGCTAGTGAGTCCCACACCCTATATACCCTGTGCCCATGCACTGCTTCTCCATCATACCCCACCCTTCCCTTGGGTCTGGCAGTATGATCTTCCAAACACCCATAGGCCCAATCCTGGGAGTCTGGTTCGAGATATCGGGTCATCAGCTCAGCATGTAGTGGGAAGGTTGGTTGGTCATTGACCCTTAGGGAAATAGGGAAAGGCTTCTCGAGTTCTCCCAGCTCCCGGCTTGCCTGCTGCCTCAGCCTACGTTCTCATGTCTTCTCGTCTCACTCCTCAACTCTCTCTCCCACAGGTACATCACTCATCATCCACAGGCCCTCAAGACGTTGTTGTCACTCCATTGGGCTGAGACCTTGGTGGGTCATGCCAGCCTATCAGCTGAGTGCTTGGTGCTTGGCTTAGGGAAATGAATGGGTCATCCCCTGACAGTGGTACTCAAGACCTGGATGGATGCCTGATACTGACACAATGAGGGATCATCTAGGAGAAAAGATTGGTCAAGTTGGATGAATGCTTGTAATGTGTGAATGTGCAAAGGGAACAATCAAGAAAAGTCGCTCGAAGTGGATGGGTTCCAGTTACACTTGAACTAGATGGGTGCCAGTCATGCTCAAACTGGATAGGTCCCAATTACACTCAAACTGGATGGGTGCCAGTTACACTCAAACTGGATGGGTGCCAGTTACACTCAAACTGGAAGAGTGCCAGTTAAGAAAGCAATTAAGGTAAGAGAGCTCAAACAAAACCACATCACCTGGTTGTCATGGTGGCTAGATGACTGAAAAAGTGAGCTTATGCAAATAAATAACTCACTCGGTCCACAAGTGCCAATACAGTAAATGAGAGTACACTTGAAATTTGTGGCAAAAAAGTGTACCCAGGCACCCTACAGAGTGGTGTCATGGGGTTGGTTCTGTCTGCCTTCCAAGTTACATAGGGAAACTTGCCGATGTCACTTGGTGCACAACAATGTGGGTATATGATGAACTGGATGGGTGCCAGTTAAATCAATTGTTTCCAGAGTCTGCAGCTCAGGGACTGGTATGGGATCATTGTTATCAGGCAACTCTTGGTGATGCACTGCTAGCTGATAGGCAAGGTACTAGGACCAGTATGTGACTGGTTATCTGGAATTTTTGAAAGAAGCTCTAAGATATGTGGATCCTCTGCATGATCCTGACTGAGTCTGCTAGACATCTGCAAATTGGATCCAAAAATGCTGGATTATCCAGAAGTGTCTCAGCATTTGCGTTGCCAGGCCAGAAGGTGGGGAACACTGTGACATTCCCAAAGTCATCAAGTGGGACATACAGCACTGTTTCAGAAGTCATCCTCTGACTCTGACTCTATCTCATCTGATTCATCCATAATATCCAGGTCCTCATCTGAATCAACCACAGCAATTGTTTCATTGTTGTGAGTTCCAAGTGATTCAGATTGTATGACATTCTCAGTGTCACTGGCCTTCCAGTGTATGGGAGAAATTGAATATCCTACATGACCTACTCCACCACCAAAAAAATGCATGAACATGTCACAATCAACAAACCTGAGGGAAGATGAGAAAAGGTACAAACAAGATGATAGAGGGGTGTTACCGGTTGATATAGAATACTAACCAATCATCTTTCTTTCCATTGTGCCTGATAATGGAAGGGCCAAGAATTTGATTGGTGTGGCCATATGCGAATGCAGGGATGAGGTGAGCATCATGCAAGACATTGGCAGGATCTAAGAAACCAAAGCTGGGACTGTCTTCATTATCACCAATAAAACCTACTCCATCTAAACCGCATGCCTTCCATCCAGAGCGGTGATTAGGTTCATGACCAAGCCACCGTATCTACAAGAAATCCAACTTTTTCTGGGAGAGGGACTTGGAGCAGGGGCCAGAATGTACAATCCATGTGTGAAAAATGCCAAGAACCTGAGTGTACCAAAAAGGATGAGAATGTTTCATTACCTGGTCATCACAGGCTGATAACATGATGAAACAGCATGATTTGACGGTGTCTTGAGCTCGACAAACATCACAGGTGGTGTAGTTGACTCATAACACCTTGTGGGAATACATCTTGTTATCCTTGAAAATGACTGTGGCTTGGTGTAGGGGAACCGGGAATTCTCCAATATATTTCTACAAGACTTCTGAACCAGATCAGCATACAAGATCCAAACCTCTCCTCTAAAGAAAGTCACCCATCAAATCAGTCCCAGAATGACTACCAAAAAAATATAATAAAATTTTGGCTGGCCATTTAAGAGTGAATTACTTATGGTAATTAACTCTTAAATTATCAAGCTCTTCAAGCCCAAGAAAATACTCCAAAAACACTTATATTTTTCGCTTATTTCTATTTGGACCCACAAGGACCCACAGCCAGGTGCCAAACACTTGCACATGGAAAATGGTGCCAAACTGCTGGCTCAAGCTCTCAAGACTAAATTGTACAACAAATTCCTGGGTTTATGTAATAACTATTACACATAAGGTCAGCCCAGAAGCTTGGCTCACTTACTATGAATATTTCATGACTTGACCAGTCACGAGACTACCAGCTGTGGGAATATGACTCATTAGTGACTCCAGGATGACTCATAACTGCCACAGGCTTCTAGGACTTTCTATTCCTTTCCACACCCTTCTACTAATTTCAGAAAAGTCTTGCCTTATCAGGGAGTTACATAATCAGCTTAGAATTAGTATATATAGAGACTAGTTCTATAGTGTAAAAGTAACTTAACAATCAATCTTACTATCACTGTCAGGCTTCAGGTACTGACAAACTTTGGAACTGCCAAAATGGGTCGGGTGGACAATGGCCAAATCCTACAGGCCAAGAGTAGTGGCGTTGGCTTCAACATACTCGTGCGTTGCACCCTACTTGCAATGCGTGCCACCAATTTGCCACAGATGTATACTTGGGAGGATGCTGCTGATGCCGGCCTGAGTCGAGGACTTTAACAGAGGGGAAGAAGGTAGAAGGGCCTAAGCCTAGTCGATACCCAGAATGAGAAAGTATGTACATGCATGTCCTACTTATATAGGCTAAGAAGCAACATGTGGAATAAGGAATGTGAGACAACAAGGTATGCAGAGCATGTGGTTATTGTCCACAATGAGTAAAATTAGAATGAAGGAATGTAAAACGGGGATAGAACAATAAAAGATAGAATAATAGAAACGTGACCAAGGATAGGACAATAGGGAGTGGCTGACTACAAAACAATGGAGTCATGGCCAAGGATAATATAAGGACAGAAAATCCTGAGGTGAGATGGATTGAGGATTAATGGGTGGCCATGATAGGGTTAATAGGTAATGAGGGGCCAAGAGTAGATGTAGGATGGGAGTGAGGAATGCAAATGGTATGTGTGCCGAGCCGAAACCGATGCATTGAGTGACTTGTATATAGCTGCTAACAGATTGTCTGGTCGGCACAGCCGAGTCACCGGATCCTCGGTACGTGTACTTAACAATCACCTATAATCCATCGGATTATCTAGTGCATCAAGCACCCTTAGGTACGTTGATCCAAAGGTCAGTGCCACCCACTCTGGTACATTGGTACAAAGGCCAGTGCCACTTTCTCATATGTATGTTGATCTTAAGGTCAGTGCATCTGTCAGGCTCCGGGAATGCCAAGGAGTGGCCAAGTCCTGCAGGCTGGGAATAGTGGCATGGCTTCAACGTACTCGTGCATTGTGCCCTACTTCCCATGCGTGCCACCAATTTGGGACAGAGGGATACCTGGGAGAGTGCCGAGAGTGTCGGCCCAGGTAAAAGACTTGGGACAGGGGAAGGGAGGACAAGAAGGCGTAAACCTAGTTGATTTCCAGAACGAAGAACCATCTACATACATTGGATACTTATATAGGCTAATAAGTGAGATGTGGAACAGAGTGGCACAAGGAATGGAGAACAATAAGGTATGAAGAATCATGTGGAGGTATTGTCCACAATGATCAAGAATAGAACAAGGAATGTGGATGATAATAGAACAATGAAGTATGACCGAGAACAAAAGAGTGAGTGAGAATAGAACAATAGAGAGTGGCTGAAAATAAAACAATAGGGCCACTGCCGAGTGACAACAAATAGTGAGTGTCCTGAGGGTAAACAGGCAAGGGGAAGGACAGGGAATCAAAGAATGATAAAGAATAGGAGGGCGGGATAGAGATAATGAACCAAATGATGAACCAAATGTACCAAGCTGAGGCCACACACTGGTGAGGGATGATATGGGTAAGGGTTGGTTGGTTGGTACTGCCGAGTAAATCAGAGCATGGTATTGTGGGCTTTACAGCATCCCTCTCTTGAGTATGTTGATCCAAAGGTCAGTGCTTGATAAAGGGTTCTTGGTTAAAACATAAAAGGTATGCAAAAACATAGTAAAAGAACTAAATCAGATTCATAGAACATCTGTGGAAATAATCTTAGGCAAGGGTAGAATAATAGTTCATGCACATAAACTATTATTCCTACATGTAATTGAAAAGGCACCTGCCAAGGCCCCCTCTAAACCTTTTTGGACATCAACCTGGACAGGCATCCACTTGCCATCATCTTGTCGGAGAACCTGATTAGGCTTTCTTCACACCAAAGTTTTGTCACAGTTCTTGGGTTACCTCATTTACGGTTCCAAAACACTCAGTTGGCATCCATAAAGTCATGTTCATCTCCATCATAAGCAATTCTGAGAATACAACTAAGGAGATGATCACGGAGATCATGCACAAAATTCTAGTAGATGCTGAGCTACTGTATCTAGAGAGGAAGATATAAAAGCACACCTTCAAGGCTGGGTCACTAGCATTTTGTGAAACCCACAATCCAATGTCCATCGGATTCTTCTGACTAATAGCAATGTGGTAGTACATATCTGGACTAGAGTTGAACATTGGTTTAGATTTAGACATTTCCAAACAATGGATAACATGACTAAGGCTTCTTCCAGCATTCTGAACTGCACTGTGGAGATGTCAGGCTCTGGGAATGCCGAGGAGTGGCCAAGTCCTGCAGGCTGGGAATAGTGCCATGGCTTTAACATGCTCGTGCATTGCGCCCTACTTTCCATGCATGCCACCAATTTGGGAGAGAGGGATACCCGGGAGAGTGCCGAGAGTGTTGGCCCAGGTAAAGGACTTGGGACAGGA
>QLPG01015885.1:0-12745 GCA_003314385.1 Gomphus sp. MG54 | reverse complement strand
TTCGTCCATGCCCCAAACCGGTGTCACCTCGTCGGCCACATCGTCCCCAAAGATCTCACGAACTGTATTTTTTATTGGCTCATAGCCAGTAGCAAAAACGACGAGGTCTGCCTCCACACTCGATCCGTCTTCGAAAACGACACCATCCGGGGTGAAGTGATCTGGTTCGGTGCCTTGCTTGACTTCAACAATGCCTTTGATGATCAAGTCAGCTGTACCAATGTCTTGCCCTGAACCGGCGGGGTAAGTAGCATCCGATTCCAAGGTAAAAAAGGAATGCCCTACAGTAGCCTGATGAAAAGTTATTGTTAGTGTATCAAGATCAAAAAATAAAAAGTTGATTTACCTCCAAATCGTTCGTAGTACATCAATGGCTGACCGGCTCCATCAGGACCCTCATTGGCGTTGAAACCTGCCTTCAGTAATCCATCAATCATATCCTTTTGTTTTGAAACCCTGTTCTCTTTCTCTTTTATCCAAATCTGCCTTAGTAACCCAAGTGGCAGTCCTACAGACCTGAGATCTCCAGATGTCGGGTCCTTATGCAGAGGCCATTGGGCATCTAATTTTCCGTTGACGTATTCGGATGAAATAACAACAGTACCTGAGCGCTGCACCATCACGACAGAAGCTGCTTGATGAGATGCGAGATCTTGACAGATGTCCGAAGCGGACTGGCTAGCTCCTATAACGATAGCTTTCTTTCCGGCGAAGGGCGACGGACCTTTGAAATCAGTGGCATGAAGGATAGTTCCTTTGAAGTCTTGGTTTCCGGGAAGAGGAGGAACGTAAGGTCTTCCAAGGGTTCCCATTGCCAGAACAATGTGATGAGGATGTAACGTCACCTTGACCCCATCCCGAACTATTGTTACCGTCCATCGCTTGGTTGAAAAATCATAGGAAGGTGTCGGGAGTATCGTGGAGCGATTCCAAACAATTAAATCTTGATTGTAAGCGTATTGCTGTAACATAGATGCAACTTTGTCGCGGGCAGTAAACTTTGGTGCGTTTGTGGGGAAACGAGTGTATAGTACTATGCTCAGAAAAAATAAATCGGTGACTATTCCAGGGACTTATGAGTGTGTCCGCTCACGGGTATGGTGTGGATTGGGAGTGTGCAATGTCAACGAGGGATAGCGCTTCCTCCACACATCCCCGACCGCGTCGTCTTTGTCGATTAACAGAGCTGGAATGTTCATTTGACGGAATCGCGCCCCGACATTTAGGCCGGTCTGACCGGCACCGACTAGCACGGCACTGTCAATTTATCTGGGATTTATCAGACATCATGGACATACTCACCGATGATGACATGTGGGTCCTTCTCAATGCGGGCTTTTTGTTCCTCATATACCTCATTCCACGTTTTGGTGTGTCCATCATAGTACCCACTCTCGGGACCTTTCTCCTCGTGTCCCTTGATATCGTCGAGTGCCAGAAACAAGGTGAATGCCTTCCATTTTCCGTCCTGGTCCTGCAGCAGTCTAACGAGTCCCCCGCCATAAGCAACAGGCGTTTCGAACCTGAGGGTAGCTTCAATGACCTGGTGTTCGTGACTGTAGTTTGGCTGAATATCATGGTCTGGATCGAGCTCAAAGTTTCTTATCTTGGCTTGGCTTAGGCGAGTAGACAGATAGTTGGAAATAGCCTCACGACCGCAGTGTGATCGATGTGTCCAGGAGAATACAAGGACATCCCTGAGCCAGCCGTTCGTCAAGAAAAGTGTAGTAACAGCCTCGAAATCGGCAGATTCGGCAGCAGCACCAAATTGTGCCAGCCAGTCACCAGCGATGTCACCAGCGATTACTTTGACATTCTGAGTGTCCATCGTAGCCTTTGAGAGGACTAGGGCTCTTCAAGAACAGTGACATATTGAGCCTAGTATAAAAAGAAAATATATGATGCTCTGCTACAGCATACCCATTGCCTTGTAATGCGTTCATCGTAATGTTCGATCAATAGCGGGTTCTCAGTATGGTGTTACGCCTTCTATCTTATGTAAAGCCGCCTGAAAGAATCATATTAACCTCTGGGGCAGCATCATCACTGATGAACCGAGCCTGAGAATTGGACCTAAGAAGCAGGCTCGCAATAGAAAGTGCTTGGTTGGTGCCGGAAATGCGAAGTACTAGTGATTGGGACTTTTCTCTCTTGTGCATACCTGGACATGACTTGAATGGAAACCAACTCCGGGTGCCACGGGGTCCAACGCGTGCTTCGCACATAAAACCGCCTGACTGCATGCCCTATGTACAGGGAAGTAACACGGATGATGTCCGAAGTGGTGTCGTGATTCCATTTTCCAGGCCGGGAAGAAAATGAGGAGGGTGATGGAAAGCGATCCTTGGGCTTGTCGCGTCGCTGAAAATACGTAAACCAACGTGGCGCATAACACGACCAGAATCACGCATACATGTACGGGAACCACCAACGTAGATGATTTCCAGGGTGGCATCGTGAATTCACTCTCAACGCGAGGGAGGAAGTGAGAATGGCGATGAAAAGAGATATCCTTGTACGTGCCGTTCACGTAAACTAACGACAAGTCCAATTTTTACAGATATTGCGATATTGATACAATGAGAACAAGTCCCTACACGGCCAATTTCTTAGACCATATCCGGATGCGAATTTAGCATCGCCCAATTTTCGATACATTTACCCCAATCCTTTCTCCAAACTTGCCTTTTGCAGTGATCATCTGAACCTTAAGATCATCCTCAAATATAAATATTGTGATTACGTCTAAGTAAGCTTTGCTTGCGCCATTTCACTCCATCCCCAATTCAAACATCAGACCTAGTACCCCGGTGTCCACCCTCTTCATCATCCGGCGCTCTGGGAGGCGCCTCCACCGGATCGCTCATCGCGCTACATGATGAAAGCATTATAATACTACTGTGACAAGTACCCGAGCCTGACTAAGAACTTACCTGTATACCAGTCTCTCATGTCTAGTGACAGGGATGCGCTGACCAGTGGGACCCCTGTCTTCCCCAGAAATTCCATTGCCAAGCAAAGGATCTCTCTCTCCAGGGCTTCCGCCATCGTCACTGATTACCTCTCCTTGTCTACTTCCAAAACTCCCTGGTATATTGCTCAATACTTTGGGGCGTCGGGCTTCAGTCGTACAATTTTGTTATTGGTGACGCGGCATACTCACACATGATCAATGGAGCAGACGCCCCATGCACGAGGATACTACAAAATATGATGAACGTCGTCCCTGCAATTATCTTATTCCGTGCGGTGAAGTCATCGGGAAGCCTGTCTGTGGCCATTAGAGCATAATATAACGCGCTAATCCCAATAGGCCCTTTACAAAATCACGGTAAACTGTTCAATATTGCAATATTCCAGTCAGATTAAAAGTGCCTACCAAAGTAGCCAGTGAACACTGCCTAGATGCATAGGGTTCGCGGTGATTCTTTCTTGGTAGAGTAGTAGAAAATGTGCCTACCTCCTTTTGTGTCTTAAGGAGTGGTGTAATATTATAGAACGCCAACACAGCAGGCAACCGACGGAACAGAAGCACGAGGATGCCTACCAGGATTAAGTTTGGAAGTGGGAGAAACTTCATGTCGACCCAAGTGTCAAAGGGCAGAATCGTGCCTACCAATAGTCAATTATATCTCCCTCAATGGGTACTGAGGGCAAAACTGACCAAGAACCAAAAATACGGCTGAGTCAAAGAACAGCTCTATACCTTCACTAAAATGAAAATGTAGATCCTCAGCTCTAATACGATCCGTCCTGTTGCATTTTAGTGTTATCGCTAGAAAATCCCCAGAACTCCTGACCAATTAAGTGAAGTGCCCGCAAAAAAACACGCCAACAGTCCATTCGTGCCTATTATCTCTCCTGCCCCTATTGTCAATAGTGCCAGTGCAACGGAGAATACAAGCATGCTCTCCCGATCGATTGTCCCCTTTTGCCGTGCAATTTTCAGACCTTTGCGTGCGATATACCCGAGCGCGACACCAAGCGAAGATCCTAGGAGTACGTCGCGGAAGATTATGTCGAGAAGGAAGGCACGGATTGTTGGAAGGGGGTTAAAGTCATGCAGAATGGAGAGGATGGGAACAAAAAGGAAAGGTGTACCTTGGCATGTCGACAGTTGGTTTCTGTTTATGTGGTCTATTGAGCGGGACACTCACCGAATCCATCATTGAGTCCTGACTCCGCAACGAGCAGTTCGCGGACGTGTCGCGGTATGTGGCTCTCGGCACTGGGGATGGCGTGGACCCAGTCTGCAAATGAAAACAGGTGAAGATACAAGTACGCTCAACTGACTATATTCCTTTGACCACGCTATTCGCCAATACGGGATCAGTCGGCCTGGAATGAGGATAAACACACCCAGCGTAAAGATCGGGTTTTAGGCAGACCGAGGCTCTACTCACGCGACACACGCCCCGATAATGAGCGCCTCAGTCCACATCGTACGTGGCAACGTCACCCACACGATTGCGCTCGACACGAGCCATCCAATTGTCATCACAGGCCCCAGCATCACGGTCATGCTAAGAATGCTCTCCCTTCTCAACAGCCACCTACTGGGCAATGTACTGGCAGCGAAGAGCACTTGAATTCCGATAACAACACGGCAGAACCACGCTAAAGACTCTCGCGCCGCATCATGCTTGAGGTTTTGGTCCCAGTCTTGAGGAAAGAAATAAAGAAAGTTGAGGCCTTTTGGCGAGAGCAACACGCCGAGTAGGGTAGAGAGAAGAGGCTCAGACAAATAGAGGATCTCCTTGAGGATGCGAGAGTAAAGACCAAAGACAAGGACAAAGATGCCTAGAAAGAAACACGAAAGGGCACGCACGTCGGCTGCGAGTGTCATGGTATAATGAGACTGTTGAAACTTCATGTTCCCATGGTCGTTATTAGACTCGAATCAGTACTTTAATATAGAGATTAGTGAAACTTATGAGCTCATAAGTTGCCGAAGATCTGCTTAGATCATTGAATCCAATTTAAGACACAAGGTATACTATAAGAGCGACTCACCCAGCCTTGGCCCTCCCCTCTCCCTATTTCTTCAGGCCCTCTGGCCCTGGTATGGGCCCTGGTATGACATGTTCATCTGCGTGTTATTATCACACACCCCTAGGTAGCCGGAGCAGGCGCTAAAGTGCTGGGTAGCCCCGCACTCATATATAGTGTTCACTTAGCTTGATATGCTTATATAGTTTAGTATTGGACTCGTGGATAGGCCCAGGGAGCCTCAGGAGTGTTGGAATAACAAATAAATAAAAGGTAAATGAGATTAAACTATATTAATTAGATCAGGAAATTTACCGAACTGAGTACTCGGCTCGAGTACATTGCTCGGGTAACTCAGGCACCAGTCACAAGGGGATATAATCATCTCTCGTGTGCTAGAAATTACTAGATAGTTCTTGTACATAAATGACTAGAATATATAAGGGCATAAGAGAACGGGAAACCAAGTTTTAAGTTTTTCCACTTATGATGTATTCACACTATTACTCGGTAACTACTGTTGAAATATTTCGCTGGGGTATTGAGGCGAGGTCGGTTAAACGCTGGAGGTAGTTAGACGCCATGGAAATTTTTTCTTGTTGTGACATGACGTGTCATATACACTCTTCTGCACCTTAATTTCCAACAGGTTATGGGCCCCGGTCGCACCTTATCTCACTGAAACTGTTTTTTTTGTGATCTGTCTTTTTGTGATCTGTCTTTTTTTTCATGCCAAACCAAACTTTGGGGTTAGAGAAACTTTTTGTGTTAACATTTGCTCACAACATAGATCACACCATTATGCTCAGCTCCCAAAGCTCACAAGTACCAACTGACATGAGTGGCAGAAGGAAACAGAGACCTACTTCATGCTGATTGCCTGTGGAGGTCATATTGATAGTGTTAGGCCTGGAGGTGAAAAGACTTGGCCCAGGATCAAGCTGACCAAAAGGTCTATGCCATTATATGGTTTCTCACAGACCCCAACTACCATTCACTAATTATCACCACAAAGTATAGCAAAAAAACCTAAAGTAAACTCATTGCTGAGTACCAAAAGGACAATGCAATAAATAAGATACTCTTACACTAACTATTCTATTCTATCACCTATGATTTATCTGCTTCAATCTCAAACTGCATTAAAGGAGTCCTCATAGTTGCATACAAATTAGAAGCTATTGGCCACAAACTGGATGATCTTGAAAATACTGACAAAATCCTGATTGGGTTACACTCATCTTAGGGTCCAGTTCACACAGCACTTATGCTACAAACAACATCCTTAACTATTGATGAGATTGCCTTGGTGCTCAAACAGTATAAGGCTAATGAGATGGGGTGTTACGATGATGATAAAGACGTAATCGTATATTATTAAATCTCCCAATGGCGAGGCAATTGGCAAGGTTCAGAATTGGGGTTGGCTTCAACGTACTTGCGTTGCACCCACTTGGATTGCACGGTCCCCAAATTTTGTAATAGCAAAGTGAGATGGAAGTGAACAGAGGATCTTAGTCAAAATCAGGATTGATTTTCTGACTGAAGACTGAACTAATAGTACAAGAGCTTTTATACTACTTTCTAATCTATTAGGAGTCGAATAGATTCCTATAATAGAATGAGAAAGCCGAGGAACGTGAAAAGCGAGAAACAGAAATACTACGTCCCAATAATGATCTCCTCCATGACATTGTTGAGTGACGTGTCACTCAGATTCCCAACGAAGTTACCCTAAGGACGTAATAGCAGAGTCGGATATAAAGGAGTGAATGGAATTGGGAACAGATGAAAATGAAATAAAACATAATGAAAGATATTAAACGAAAATGAGTTCGGAATGGAAAAGCGAGCATGTGGAATGTGACGTAAATGAGTGGAGTGATTTGACAGGAGCACATGATGCCAAGACAGATACACGAGGTGCATATAGTCCGTGGGCTGAGGGTGTAATATTGAATAGCGAGCGAGAGCGGAGTTGGGCTGAGTGGGCTGAATTGAATAGTCGGCTTGCCAGCATACGGTTCCTGACATGGGGGTAGAAATGGTGATAAAAAAGGAGGATGGAGAATCAGCATTGATTATCAGAGGAAAGTTTGGTATCCAAGGAGAAAGCTGATGAAAATGATGATGATTTCAATTGGGAGAATATAAGGAACCATGAGGGGGTATGCTATAGGTGTGGATGCCCTTGTTACATTGCACAGTTCTGCGTTGTGAACATGCCAGAGGAGGTCAAGTGGTGCATGCTTAACCACATGGCTAACATTGCAGTACTTGATAGTGATAACAACCTACTTGCATTTGCAGCTGCTAAGGGTACTAGCCTAACTCCACTTTATCAACCAAGTGTTAAGTACACGTACCGAGAACCGTCCACTCGGCAATGCCGACTGAGCAACCATTCTATATCCATGACCAAGTGCCCATGCCACATGCATAACACTTGGTACGCCAGTCTTGGCTAGGTACATCAGCCATCCACAACTCCTTGTCCTCACCCTTTGGTCCGTCTCACCTTGGGACCTCCTGTCCTTGTATTATCCTCGGTCACGACTCCATTGTTTTATACTCGGCCAATCTGAGTGACACGTCACTCAACAATGTCATGGAGGAGATCATTATTGGGACGTAGTATTTCTGTTTCTTGCTTTTCATGTTCCTTGGCTTTCTCATTCTATTATAGGAATCTATTTGACTCCTAATAGATTAGAAAGTAGTATAAAAGCTCTTGTACTATTAGTTCAGTCTTCAGTCAGAAAATCAATCCTGATTTTGAGTAGATCCTCTGTTCACTTCCATCTCACTTTGCTATTACGAAATTTGGGGACCATGCGATCCAAGTGGGCGCAACACAAGTATGTTGAAGCCAACCCCAATTCCAAACCTTGCCAATTGCCTCGCCATTGGGAGATTTAATAATATACGATTACGTCTTTATCATCATCGTAACATGCCACTACTCTTGGCCTGCAGGACTTGGCCATTGTCTGCCCGACAACCCTTGGCAGTACCAAAGTTCATCAGTACCCGAAGCTTGATAACTTGGGCCTACACTCTCAGCACCCTCCCAGGTCCTTCTTCTGTCCAAATTAGTGGCATGCATGGAACAGCAGGGAGAAATACACAAGTACGTTGAAGCCTAGCCACCTTGATTGGTCTGCAGGACTTGGCCGACTCCTGTCCACACTATCGGCATTACTGAGACTTAACAGTTACAATAAGGCTTATTGTTTGACGAAAAGAGGTCTGAGGTCCAAGGTGGTCATGCCAGCTGAGGCTTGGAGGTGATGGGGTGGACTCAGACTTGGTTTGGGGCAATCCTTTGTAGCACCCTAGGTCAGATGCCCGAGGTATTGGGGTTATATCAAGGATATAACAATTGTCAGGGGATGACTGTTAGGAACCATATGCTGGCATGCCTGACTATTCATGTTAGCCCACTCAGCCTAACTATGCCTTAACTCGCCTATTCAACTATTATCCCCTCGGCCCATGGTGTTAAATCCACGTGTCAGTGCTTAGCTAGAGGCTTTCAGAAGGGTTTCCGGAGGGTTCTGATGGTTTCCAAAGGGGGGGTTTGTACTCTGAGGATGGAGGGACTAAGGGTCGTGGACTCAGGGTTGGAATCGGAATGGGGACGGAAAGTCAGGAAGCACCAGGGGTCTTAAGACTGTTCACTATATAGGGTGGTACGAGTGGTTTGAGGTCACAGGGACTTGGCTTCAACTTATGTGTTGCGCCCTCCTCGATTGTCTGTCCCTAATTTCGGAGAGTTGGAAAGTTTACTGGAACTTAATCAGAAACTACGACGCAGAATTAAGTCGATATTTGTACTGGCAAATAGTCCAGTCGACTGGTGACTTATATACATGTATCTAGTCTTGTACTATCTTTTACCGAGTAAAGACAAGGGGGGGAGGAGAGTATAAGGGGCAATATAAAATGAAGAACAACAGAGTGAGGTTGTCAAGTGTCGGGTACTGACGGACTTCGGTACTGCTGAGGGGTGTTGGCGAAAGGTCGGGCGGACAATAGCCAAGTCCTGCAGGCCAAGAGTAGTGGCATTGGCTTCAACGTACTCATGCATTGCACCCTACTTGCCGTGCATGCTACTGTATTTGCAACAGACAGATACTCGGGGGGATGTTAAGGATGCCGGCTCTCGGACTTGGTTCGGAGGGAGATTCTTCGTAGCACCCTATGTCGGATGTCCGAGTCGAGGACTTAACAGAAGAGAAGAAGGTAGAAGGGCCTAAGCCTAGTCGATACCCAGAATGAGGAAATATATACATGCATGTCCTACTTACATAGGTTAAGAAGCGACATGTGGAATAAGGAATGTGGGACAACAAGGTATGCAGAGCATGTGGTCATTGTCTACAACGAACAGAATTAGAACAAGGAATGCAAAGTGGGGATAGAACAATAAAAGACAGGATAATAGGATCGTGACTCAAGATGGGACAATAGGGAGTGGCCGAGTATAAAACAATGGGGTCATATCCAAGGATAATACAAGGACAGGAAGTCCCGAGGTGAAATGGACCGAGGAGTGTGGATGGTGGATGTGCCGAGCTGAGACTGATGCACCAAGTGTTATGCATGTGGCATGGACACTTGTACATGGACATAGGATGGTTGCTTGGTCGGCACTGGCGAATAATCGGGACCTCGGTACATGTAATTGACAGAGGTACGCGATGATCCTGTGCGCTGTCTATCAAAGGAGTGGAACCTTGACTTTGGAATCTTTGGAGGTTCAGGAATATGGAACCTCGGAGTGGTGCATCGGAAATCCAGAAATTGGTTATTCAGACTTTGAGCGATCGGAAAGGTCCCAGAAAAGGTGCGGGTGGTTGTGGGGTTTAATGTAGGTTTATTGGCGGCATGGGCCATAACACATGGACTATATGCACCTTGTGTATCTGCCTTAGCGTCACATGCTCCTGTCAATTCACTCCACTCATTTACATCAAACTCCATATGCTCACAACTCCATTCTCACTTTATTTATGTTTAATATTCTTTCATTTACATTCTGGTCTACTTTCATTTATTCGCAATTCCGTTCTATCTCTTATATCCGATCTGTTATTACGTTCCTTATAGGGTAACTCCATTGGGAATTGGGGTGACATGTCACCCCTCAATGTCACAGAGGAGATCAAGATTGGGATGTAGTATTTCCATTCTCACTTTTCACAATCCTCGGCTTTCTTATCTATTCTAGGAATCTAGTTGACTCCTTGTAGATTTGAAAGTAGTATAAAGAACTTGTACATTTAGTAGTTCAGTCCTCAGTCAGATAATCGACTTTGATTTCGACTAAGCCTTTCTTTCTGTCTCACTATTCCGAAATTAGGGACTAGTGCAATCTGGTAGGCCCAACATACAAGTTGAAGCTGTGCCCTACTCTGAACCTTGCTATTGTTTACCTTTGGGAGATATTATGTTTAATTACGATTACATTATTCCTTCACATTATAACAATGACCTGTTTTCCAGACCAAACTGAAACTGAAGAGCAGAGAGTGAAGGGGCATAGACCAAGGGGACTGACAAGCTGAGGAAGGGATGGGAATGAGATGAGTCAGGTAAACTGACCATGGTCCTGCACAATACCAAGCTGAGATACCAACAATGCAGGCCAGCTACTGGGGGTTTGGGTTTGCATACCTTAGGGCCTAGTTGGGGGGTAAGGTATGTTAAAGAAGCAAGGTGCAGGCAAAGGGTATATAGAGTATAAACTCATTGTGTTACAATGTAGAGAAAGGATGTAATCATAATATATTTAATCTCCCAAAGGTGAGGCAATGGTGAGGTTCTGGATGAGGCTTGGCTTCAACGTATTGCGTTGCGCCCACTAGACCATATGGTCCCCAATTTCATAAAGGCGAGAACAGACAGAAATTAACAGAGGAACCTTAGTCGAAATCAAGATTGATTTTCTGACTGAAGACTGAACTATGAGTATAAGATCTTTTATACTACTTTCTAATCTACTAGGAGTCAAATAGATTCCTATAATAGAATGAGAAAGCTGAGGATCGTGAAAAGCAAGAAACAGAAATACTATGTCCCAAATAATGATCTCCTCTGTGACATTGTGGAGTGACATGTCACTCCAATTCCCAACAGAGTTACCCTAAGGAATGTAATAGCAGATCAGACATAAAGGACTGAGCGGAATTGTGAACAGATGAAAATGAAATGAAACGTAATGAAAAGATATTAAATGTAAATGAGGACGGAATGGAATGGCGAGCATATGGGATGTGATGTAAATGAGTAGAGTGAATTGACAAGAGCATGTGATGCTAAGACAGATACATGAGGTGCATATAGTCCATGGGCTGAGGGTGTTATGTTGAATAGCGAGCGAGAGCGGAGTTAGGCTGAGTGGGCTGAATTGAATAGTCGGGCTTGCCAGCATACGGTTCCTGACACATTGATAAGGGACCTTAAGATTTCCTCTTAGGATTTCCTCCTTGTCAGGTGAGCCTCCCTCCTTCTTGTATACAAAGACAGTGTCTAAAGCTTAGGATTTCCCTCTTGTCAGCTCTGTGAGATAAACCACAGGTGTTACAGGGATTGTATTTTTGTCAGGAGAACCCCTGATAACGAATCTTGACCGACACCACCCCATCTGTACTTCATACCCATGGGCCGAGAACTGTTCAGCCCACTCATGGAAGTGCCAAATGAGATACTCACCAAACAACTGTCACTACTGGTGGTCACCCTTCAGGAGCCTCAACCGTAACTATCAGCCTTCCTTTCGTTGGTTGTTCCCAGTGTCAGGACCCCAGTAGAACTTCCCGGTTGGTACAGAGAATGATGCCCGATATGGCACAGAGCACCATAGGGATGGTGCTTACAGTATAGTAGACCTCCTTGATACAGATTTCAGTCAAGCTCAATTTTAGCTCATAATTTTGTATATTAAATTTTTAAAAAATTATATAACAATTAAGAAGTGTCTTGAGAACATCTTTGCTCTATATTATGGGGGCAAAAAAGCTGTTGTTGCGGCAGAGTAATTTTTTTTGTGCAACAGGTCAAAATGTCACGCGTAGGGGTCCTTGATACAAGCGTGACATCTAATTCTCCGCGCGTGGAATCTGCGGCCCATTGTCATTAGTCATCCATTTCTTCATCACATTCTTCAATTTCCTCATTTTCATCTTCATTCAATGTGGGGGGGGAGCTTTGGTTTGCGACCTCTTGTGGGTTTTTTTGGCCATGATCTCTTTGGAACACCATCTGTTGCCAAATATTGACACTCTTCTTCCCAAATGGCAAGATTCTTCTCATGGTTTGCTTTTATCACCGCCCACTGATCCTCTAAAGCCACCAGTGCATCCTTTCTTGCTGCCCTTTCATCAGCCTTTTTAGCCCTTTCTCTGGCCTCTCCCTCCCTCCGCTGGCTCTGCTCTGCTATCTTTTGCCTGAAAGCATTTGAAGACAAGACTTGGGCTTTTCCATTAAAAAGCAGTGAGTGGTTGTGTTTTTTCTTGTTTTCACGTTTATTGAGGGCACTTGTTAGCTTGCGTAGATGAAGATTCTGTAGGACCAGCTGTGCCTGCTCCTCCTCAATTTGCATGTCTCGGACTTTAACTTGAAGCTGGGCATGTTTGACAGTTTCTTGTAATTCAATGATTTTGAGTTCCAGTATTTCATGACTGTGCCACTTATTGACAGGATTTGATTTGGCAAGATCCCAGTTTGGCTGAGGAAGGGATGATGGTGGGCA
>QLPG01015875.1:0-10162 GCA_003314385.1 Gomphus sp. MG54 | reverse complement strand
GAAAAGGACCGGTGCGCGCACGCTTTTAGGTATTCATTACCTAGAGCAACTCTACACCACATGACCATTTGTTGCACCACCCCCCACCCTACCACCACCCACTGCACCACCACCCGTTGCCCAGCCCTACCTCATACCACCTGCCGCAGCACCACCCCCTCCACCACCAGGAGGAGCCCCTGCTATAGGGCCAAACAATGTGCCCGACCTCACCCAGGCCATCGCCATGTTAGCAAGCAATCTGGCCTCCCCTAGAAGATCAGCCCCCCATGCCACCAAAGTTCGAGACCCGGATCCCTTCAATGGATCCGATTCGAGGAAGCTACAAGCCTTTTTAGTGCAGTGTATGCTGAACTTCCGTGACCGCCCTGATGCTTTCGACTCTGACAGTGCCAAGGTAACCTATGTGTTATCATACCTGACCGGTACCGCCCTGGACTGGTTTGAACCAGCCCTCACCACCCCTGACAAGCCAGACTGGCTCTACGACTATGACAAGTTCATTTCTGAACTCAAGACCAACTTTGGACCCCATGACCCAGAAGGAGAGGCCAAAGCGGACCTCGAAAACCTCTGCATGCGTGACAACTAGTGTATCACGAATTATGTAGTCAAATTCAACCGACTAGCCACCCACATCCACTGGGGCGACGCCGCACTCCGTCGGCAATTCTATAATGGACTTCCCAGTGTAGAGTTGCTCTAGGTAATTAATACCTAAAAGCCTGTGTGCACCGGTCCTTTTCTCTGGTTCTCTTGCAGGATCTAGCGCAGTTGTTTGGCACAGCTGGAATAGGTTCTGTGACTCGGCAATGTATGAACAGAAATAGAAAGTGAACGAAATATGGTGTGATGTGACAGGGATGTGACCTTGATGAGATGCGAATGTGTCACACTGACTAAGACTTGGACTTTGACTTTGGGACTTGAATACAATAGTCTAGACGTTTCTAGACTAGCCTTGACTTGGACTTGGAGACTTGACTTGGGGCTTTAACTTGTGAACTTGAACTTGTTATTACAGAGGTGAGCCAGAGGCCTTCATATACAAAAACCAAGCAACGATGCAAAATGATGCGAGAGGTTGGCTATGTCAGTTGAATGACAAAGCACGAGAACAAAGTATACAAAAGAGGAAACTATGGAGAAACTCTGGAGAAATAGTACAGCATCAAGGCTGCGCGAATAGGGGCTAGGGGCTATGATAGGGGGAGACTAACCAAAAAGGTAAGGATGATGAATAATAACGAGAAAAGACTAACAGAATAGGAAACAGGTCTGAGTCATGCCAAGAAAAGGGGAAACATATAAAAGAAACAATAAGGAAGTCCACCAATAAACATCTAACAACCTTGTCTACTACTCCTGAGGGGCCTTAGGATGAGTCAGGGGACTGAGTCATCTCGGAGTATTTCCAGGTCACAGGCAACATATCTTCCGCAATTTCTCCAGTATCCAATCCAAGGATAGGGGTCTGGGAGTAGGAGGACTAATGGGTATACGGTCGTGCACTCTCATTTTGTATTTAAGGGAGAGTCGAATAGAGTGGGCGGGGTAATCAGGATGGGATGGTGCCCTGAGCTCTGCCTCGTATTCCACTCTACTCCTATCTGTCAGGCACCGTACATACTGACAGGCCTCGGGAAAGCCGAAGGGGTCAGACAGGTAAAGGCCAAGTCCTGCAGGCTAGAAGTAGTGGCATGGCTTCAACGTGCTCGTGCGTTGCGCCCTACTTCCCATGCGTGCCACTGATTTGGAACAGAGGGATACCCGGGAGAGTGCCGAGAGTTTGGGACAGGAGAGGGGAGGACAAGAAGGCGTAAACCTAGTTGATTTCCAGAACGAAGAACCATCTACATACATTGGCTACTTATATAGGCTAATAAGTGAGATGTGGAACAGAGTGGCACAAGGAATGTGGATGATAATAGAACAATAAAGTATGGCCGAGGACAAAAGACTGAGTGAGAATAAAACAATGGGAGTGGCCAAAAGACTGAGTGAGAATAAAACAATGGGAGTGGCCAAAACATAAAACAATAGTGCCACTGCCGAGTGACAACAAAGAGTGAATCTCCTGAGAGTAAACAGGCAAGGGGAAGGACAGGGAATGAATGAATGACAATGAATAGAGAGGGTGAGATGAGGAAAGTAAACCAAAGGATAAACCGAATGTACCGAGCCGAGGCTACACATGATATGGGTAAGGGTCGGCCTGTCGGTACTGCCGAATAAATCAGAGCTTGGTATCTGGGGCTTGACACTATCATGATATGCTGGTCTAGACGTCATTCCAAGAAATATGTATGGTTCTTGACTTTCTGGGAAATAGACTGCATCTCCTATCGCATATGACTGAGTGTAGATTGGATGGGATCGTCTTCTGAGTGAGAAATGTGTGCTGGTGGGGGTACACAAAGATAATGATATGTTAATGGTTCTGCCTGGATGCATGTGTCCTGGGTGTTGTAGCGTTGCATGGGAATGAGCTCTGAAGAAGACATGATGATATAATGGGAGTCTGAAGATTGGAGGGCTGAATAGAATGGTTGGCTGTGTGATGTGGTGACAGTGAAGGTGATATGGGATGACCGCCGTCGGAGTCTGATTTGGAACATGGTTGAGATCGGTCGCTTTACTGTCACTGGTAGGATCAAGGATGAGATCTCTAGAGTAGGAAAACCACATTCCCTACTCTAACTCCGCCTCCTGTCCCAGTCCATCGACGCTCGTTACTGGGAACGTCGATCAGAAGTCGCCAGAGAATCCACCTCAAACCGGAACTTTGACCGCCCATACGATAGAGGAAGAACCTCAGTAAACACATACCCTGCCCCTAACATGGGCGATAAGACGGCCAATGTAGGCCAACCCATGACCCCGTCCAGTGGCAGCAGGACTACCACAGACCTATCGTCCAGATTAGGAAAAGACGGAAAACTTACGCATCAAGAATGCCAATGCCAATTCAAACAAAACCTCTGCCTCTTCTGTGGTAGATTGGGTCACACAGCCAAAGAATGCCCGAGATCCCCTACCACAGTCACCCAAGGATGCACAGCCTCAGTAGCAGAAGAAGTCGAGGAGGAATCCAAAGCATTGGACGCCTCGGAATCCAAAGATTAGGCACAGGCCCCTGGCTCCAGCACCAATCATTCATGTTGAACAAATCGACAGCGCCCACAGAGCAAAACAAACAACGCATCCACTCTCTTCAGTCCCCGAAACATCCATGACCACCCATCGATAAGTTTCGACCATGACCCTCTGAAAATCCGTCAAAGATTCTAGTTACTGGACACCACACGCTCACCCACCACGATCCAACGATCGATAGGGTATTGAGTACTACTTTGTTTAGCCTACGTCCGAACTGACTCTTGGTACCTGAGCCGTAGCGCTCAAAATTTGACCCTCAAGAATCGTGGCCCTCAAAACCGTACCACCCTTTAGACAAGCAGTACCACTTGTAGATTTCTTGCTTAGCCTAGACTCTTGTTGATAACATGATAAATTGACTAAAGAAAAAAAACCTTGACACAGTTACTACCAAAACTCGCATTTTTGCAGGACACCCCCGAGTTTTTTCCCAACCCTGTCCTAGCGACAAACCACGACAACCACGACCAAGACTACCACGAATCCAGCCATGACCATTATTGATTTTCAAACAATTACAAACAAACTAGTCATTGCCGTAGAACATAGAATGATTAATATCGGGATCAGAAGGATCGTAATGATGGAACAAGTCCACCCCCTTACCCTTCCCTTCCTCACTCGGCCCTGACACCAAATCGACCGGGTTAACTGACTGCCCCACCTTGGGCGTCACATCCACCATGCCCAGATCCAATTCCATCCGATCCCCCGTCACATGAGGAGCCAGAGTAAGACTACCGCACTGACAGTTCCACTTTGGACGGTCCCAATTGTCGGTGTGGATAGCGTTCCGCATCTCAGAAGTATCGGACAGCCTCTTGACGTCCGCTCCCAGAGCCTGAAGATAGGCATCCATACCGATCAGAGCTTCCTGGATCAACCCCAGGATGGCCATGATTTCCACGCAGCCAACTTTCGAGGGAGGAGAAATCACCACATCCACCCTAGACCTCTTAGAAGAGGATGCCTCAGGAATGTCCTCCTCCTCCCACCCCCACTTCTTTGTAGCTGCACCTCGGATGACCGGCACTCTGTCCACCTCACACTGCACCCAACTGGCCCAGCAGGGGACACAGGTCTTTGCCGATATTGTCCACTCACACTATTTCCCTCGCTTACAATATAGGTCGCAGGGCTCCGTCCTCAGGCACGAGGAATACTCTGGAGCGACAGTCTGATATAAATCAGGACAATACTGAGTCAATGCCCGACAACTGGATTCAATGGGTCTGAGACCCACCTCCCTTCCGACCTCCTGCACCTTACAAACCACTTGATTCTCGAGGTCCTTCTGCACCATGGAGATACGAGCCCCCTCCTCCTTGCACTCCCGACGTTTCTGGTCCGCATTCAATGCAGTGGAACCGGGTCTGACCACGGGTACCGAATGATGTTCACCTCCGGAATGCCCCCTGGACGATGATGGGATGGTTTCCCAACCCACGGACGAATGGTGGTCCGACACAGAATCTTCGGAACCCCCAAAAATCAGCTCGTTCTCATCCTCCTCCAAACTCTCATTTTCTGGCGCAAGTGAAAGGGCACACTCCAGTAGCAATGCCTCTTGTTCAACAGCACGGGCCTTTTCTTCCTCCTCCTTCAGCCACTGCTCCTCTACCTCCTTCAGCCGCTGCTCCTCTACCTCCTTCAGCTGCTGCCCCTCTACCTCCTTCAGCCGCTGCTCCTCTACCTCCTTCAGTCGCTGCTCCTCTACCTCCTTCAGCCGCTGTTCCTCCGCCAACCTCAGAGCCTCGGCCTTCTGTTTTGTCTCAGCCTGCCAAGCGGCCTCCACCTGCTAGGACTGCTTTGCCTCCAGTAGATGGACCTGTTCCTCGTACCAGGCTTTCAGGACACGCATCTCCTCCGACACATCTGCTGCGACATCCTGCGTAAATTCCGACATGGGGGGGAATCAAAGAGGAAAAAACAACAATAAAAAGAAAACCCCTTATATATGGAAGATCAAGCGGGCGCTCGGAGAATGCCCATTACATTCAAATGCCTAAAAACATTCCCACATCCTTTTCCACCCTATTCACAACAAGACAAGCTTAGGACCTCGAGGGCTCGGTCCTAGTGAGGGGATACTGTTATAGCCTATGCTTTCAACAACCCACACTAACCCCCACAACCACCCTCCCCTATTCCGAGACCTTTCTGACCGAAAAGACAAAGGATTGTTTTCTGTAATCCCCATTCCTGACAAGTCCGACCTAGAAACCACATTCCTGCTCCATTCCCGTCATGATCGAGACACCATCTCCGATTCCATCTCCGACCGAAGACTCAATACTTTGATAACCGACACGCAGGACCATCGCGTACCTCACTCCCTTGTTTTCTCTTTTATATTGACCCCTTGTACTCCCTTTCTCCTTGTTTTATGACCGGTAAAGATAGTACAAGGATAGTCGCATGTATATAGTCTCCCAGTCGACTGGACTGTTCACTAGTATGAATATCGATTTAGTCTCCCCACCTAGTTTCCGATTCATTTCCGGTAAACTCCCATCTCCTTTCCAAAATTAGGGACAGACAATTGAGGAGGGCACAACACATAAGTTGAAGCCAAGTCCCCTCGACCTCGAACACCTCAGTAACCGGATTGAACCATTCCATGACCAACCCTAAGTTCCCGGTGCTTCCATCTCCATCTGTAGTCTGCCAACTTCTGCCTTTGGTCCTCGGCCCCTTTACGGACCTCCACGCTAACCCAGATAGCCCTTTTGGAAGTACTAGCTAAGCGCCTGACACGCGGACTTAACATCGCATTCGGGATAAATGGTGAGATTGGGATGATAGCCTTTGTTGGCAAAGAAAGGTGAGATTCGAATGGTGGTACTGGGAGCGTTGCTATAGGCGAACTCTGCAAGGGGTAATAGCAAAGCCCAGTTGTCTTGTTAATAGTTGCAATAGATACAAAGGTACTGTTCTAATGTCTGATTAGTATGCTCGGTCTGGCCATCGCCTTCTGGGTGATAGCCTGAGGTGAAATGCAACTTCATGTCAAGGGCTTTCCCAAGAGAATGCCAGAAGTGAGACATGAATTCCGAGCCTCTATCTGAAGTGACATGAGAAGGAATGCCATGTTTGGAGAATATGTGAAGTATGAAGAGTTCTGTGAGCTGAGAGGAAGTGATGGTAACAGAAGTGGGGATGAAGATAGACTGTTTGGTAAAGCGGTCGACTATGACTAGGATGGCTGTGAATCTGTCAAGCTTCGGTTACTGACGGACTTTGGTACTGCCGAGGGGTGTTGGTGAAAGGTCAGGCAGACTATGGCCAAGTCCTGCAGGCCAAGAGTAGTGGCATTGGCTTCAACATGCTTGTGCATTGTACCCTACTTGCCGTGCATGCCACTGTATTTGCAACAGACAGATACTCGGGAGGATGCTAATGATGCCGGCCTGAGTCAAGGACTTAACAGAAGAGAAGAAGGTAGAAGGGCCTAAGCCTAGTCGATACCCAGAATGAGGAAATATGTACATGCATGTCCTACTTATATAGGTTAAGAAGCGACATGTGGAATAAGGAATGTGGGACAACAAGGTATGCAGAGCATGTGGTTATTGTCCACAACATGTAAAATTAAAACAAGGAATGCAAAAACAGAGATAGAACAATAAAGGATAGGATAATAGAATCGTGACTCAAGATAGGACAATAAGGAGTGGCCGAGTATAAAACAATGGAGTCGTGACCGAGGATAATACAAGGACAGAAAGTCCCGAGATGAAACAGACCAAGGAGTGTGGATGGCAGATGTACCAAGCCAAGATCGGCACACCAAGTGTTATGCATGCAGCGTGGACACTTGGTCGTGGATATAAGATGGTTGCTCAGTCGGTACTGCCGGCGGATGGGTCTCGGTATGTGGACTTAACAGAATCCCAAGGATGTAGGAATCTGGTCAATGAAGTCCATGGATATCAAGTTCCAGGGTTTGTCTGGTACTGGTAGCTGTTTGAGTAATCCATATGGCTTGTGACATTGTGATTTATTCCACATACATGTCATGCAGGACTTGCAGTAGTCTTTAACAAATGAGCACATGCCAGGCCAGTTGTAGTCGCATCTGACAATGTCTATGGTTTTGTTAATTCCAAAGTGTCCAGAAAGAATGTGATCATGCTTATGTTGTAACATGCATAAGCGTAAGTCTTGGGCCTTGGGAACGTAGATGCAATCGTTGAATAGCAACAGACCGTTAGAATTAGTCTGCCACTTCAGGTCATCATTATTCACGAGGTGTTTCTGGGCTAAGGAGTCGGAAGGAAGATGATGTCTGTATAGCGATTATGGCAACTTGTACAGTAGTTTAGAGAAGTTGTTTGACAATCTAAATATTTTATCTCCTCAGTGTGGTCAATCACTATTATTTATTCGGAAATTGTACCTAAATATTTTATCTTACAAAAGAAAAAGAAAGAGAATTAGCCGTGAGGCTCTGTAGATAATACTATACAACTCACCTCCTCAGTGTGGTCAATCACTGAGGAGGGAAGCATGCATGGGTGATCTTTCACCCACATATATGCTACAACCGGCTCTTGACCCTATCGAAGGTTTGAGCCAAGCTTCCAGTCCCTTCCCAGGGAGCCGGCCATGTGCGTCGTGCAGTGCGTGTGTAGACGTGCGTGAGTACAAATGAAAATAGAGAATAGCTCCCTCAATACTGAGGGTAAAAATACAGAATAATTATCGAAAATTTCAGAATATAAAAGCGCACAGAATGACATAAGAATCGATACAAAAATACAATATATTGAGGTTGGCCTCTCAGGGGTGAGATGCAAGTTAGCACCCTACAGTCTGATGTCGTTCAGGATTCGCTTGGTGTCCATAAGAGTCGAGGCCCTCAGTACAGGTTCGACAAGGCTCATGGCTCGAAGGGATGTGGTCAACTGATGTTGAGAGAAGATGGGTCGAAGGTTCTGGGGATTGATAGTGGCATAGTCACTCATCCCCTCCTTAAGGTAGACTTCCCATCGTCTAGTGAGCAAATCAGGTTTAGTGCCCAAACAACCTGGTCTGAAACGGATGACAAGATTAAACTGAGAGATGTATTCCGACCACCTAGCTTGATGTCTAGTCAAAAACTTAGTTGTACAAAAGTACTCCAAGTTCTTATGATTGGTGATGACATTGACAGGGTCACTGGAACCTTCTAGATAATGATGCCACTTTTGAAAAGCTTCAAAAATTGCAAGCAGTTCTTTGTTGTGAACATCATAATTGAGTTCTGGAGAGGTGAAAATTTGGGAATGAAATGCGACAGGATGAAGCTTGCTCTCTGGGGAGTGTTGAGAGAGTATAGCTGCTAAAGCATAATCTGATGCATCTGTCTCCACAATCAAGGGCAAATCAGGAGTCCAATGAGTTAAAATGGGGGCAGACGTAAATGCCAGTTTCAGCTTATTAAACTCATTTCTACACTCTGTTAAATCTGCATGTCAGCACTTAGCTAGAGACTTCCAGAAGGGTTTTCGGAGGGTTCTGAATGATTTCCAAAGGGGGGGTTCATATTCCGGGGGTGGGGGGACTAAGGGTTGTGGACTCAGGATTGGAATCGGAATCGGGACAGAAGTCGGGAACGCTGGGGGTCTTGGGACTGTTTGCAGTATAGGGTGGCACAAGTGGTTCGACTTCAACTTATGTGTTGCACCCTCCTCGATTGTCTGTCCCTAATTTCGGAGAGTCGGAAAGTTTACCAGAACTTAATCGGAAACTACGACACAGAATTAAGTCGATATTCATACTGGCAAATAGTCCAGTTGACTGGTGACTTATATACATGTATCTAGTCTTGTACTATCTTTTACCGAGTAAAGACAAGGTGTTAAGTCCGCATGTCAGGCACTTAGCTAATACTTCCAAAGGGGCTATCTGGGTTAGCGTAGAGGTCCGTGAAGGGGCCAAAGGCCAAGAACGGAAATTGGGGATGGACTATGGACAGAGACGGGAGCGCCAGGAGCTTAGGGTCAGTCACGGATTGGTTCAATCCGGTCACTGAGGTGTTCGAGGTCGAAGGGACTTGGCTTCAACTTATGTGTTGCACCCTCCTCGATCGTCTGTTCCTAATTTCGGAAAGGAGATGGGAGTTTACCAGAAATGAATCGGAAACTAGGGGGTAGACTAAGTTGATATTTGTACTAGCGAACAGTCCAGTCAACTGGGAGACTATATACATGCGACTATCCTTGTACTATCTTTGCTGGTCATAAAACAAGGAGAAAGGGAGTACAAGGGGTCAATAGGAAAGAGGAACAAGGGAGTAAGGTATGTGATAGACTGGCATGTCAGTTATCAAAATGTGGAACCTTGGTCACGGGAATCGGGATCGGACTGGTGGGACGTCATGGGAATGGGAACCACGGAAGGTGATCGTCCATCCTTTGGTGGTCGGGGAGGTTTTGGAAACAGGGGTGGGTGGTTCTGGGGGTTGGTATGGGTTTGTTGGGGGCATGGGATGTAACACAAGGGGGGGAAGAGAGTACAAGGGGCAATATAAAATAAAGAACAAGGGAGTGAGGTATGCGATGATCCTGCATGTTGTCTATCAAAGGAGTGGAACCTTGACTTCAGAATCTTCAGAGGTTCGGAAACACGGAACCTTGGAATGATGCATCAGAAAATCCAGAAAGCAGTTATTCAGGCTTTGAGCGGTTGGAAAGGTTCCAGAAATGGTGTGGGTGGTTGTGGGGGCTGGTATAGGTTTGTTGAGAGTATGGGCCATAACAGTATCCCTTCCTTAGGACTGAGCCCTTGAGGTCCTAAGCTTTATTCATGTGGTTATAAGGGAAACCCTCTGGACTCCTCCAGAGTTGTCTCATGGAGAGGGCTAGGCAGGGGGAATCCAAATGGGAAAGTAAACCTATACATTGGGATCTGTAGGGCCAACCTCCTGGTACTAGGTCCGAAGCTTGGGCGCTTATTATGGGTTCTTGTCAAGCCCACAACACCGAGTACCGACTTACTCGGGAATACCGACCAACCGGCC
>QLPG01015867.1:0-12283 GCA_003314385.1 Gomphus sp. MG54 | reverse complement strand
ATTTATACCTGTTGTTTGGTGGCAGGTAAAAACAATACCCATTAAAACCATAGGTACCCATACCTGTACCCATGAAAACCCATTACCCATTATTAAGGGTAAGGGTATTCTCAGGTATGGGTACAGGTAGACCAAATATACCTGGGGGTTACCCATGCCAATTACTATCTGTCCTTGCCCCTTGTGTATGTGCCATTATCCTTGTATGGTCCCTGGTGGACTCTTCATATGTCTTGGGTGAGCTTTTCATATATCTCAGGTCATGTCTGGGCTGCTGTATATACCTGTAGTCATTATTGGTTTGAGATATGTGTGATATCATAGTTTATAAGTAGAAGGGACTACATGTTACCATGACGGTCATTGTCTGTCAGGATTCGGTGATGCTGAGATATCAGTTAAGTCCTGCAAACCGTTTTGGAGTGGCTAGGCTTCAACATGCTCGTGCATTGCACCCTGCTGTTCTGTGTGTGCCAGTAATTTGGATAGTGAGAGGAGCCTTGTGAGGATGCCGAGGGCATCGGCTCGAGCAAAGGACTTTAGAAATAGGAAACGGACAAAGGGGTGCGAATCAATCGATATTCTGAGTGAGGAACTATCTATATACATCCCGCTACTTATATAGTTAAGAAGCAAGATGTAGAACAGGGTGGCATAAAGAATGGAGACAATAAGGTATGAAGTAACCACATGGGGGCATTGTCCACAGTGATCGGAAATAGAATAAGGAATGTAAGCGGAATTAGAATAATAGAGTATGGCTGAGAATAAGATAATGAAATGGTGGGCGGGAATAGAACAATAGAGGATGGCCCAAGATAAAACAATGGCAGTGGCCAGGACAATGAGTGGCCATCATGTTGTTTGGGGGAAACAGGTTAAGGAGTGAATAGGGAGTGAAGGAACAATGAAGAGGGATGGATGAGAGGAGTGGTCCATATGATATACCAGGTGTACCGAGCCAAGGCTGCGCGGTAATGCGAGATGATGTGGGTAAGGGCCGGTTGGTCGGTATTGCCGAGTGAGTCGGTACTCGGTGTTGCGGGCTTGACATTGTCACACATGTTCACCTGCAGCTTATTTTTAGTGATTGGCATGGTAACCCCTGGGTATTTTATGCCTACCTGTACCCATACCTGAGAATACCCATACCCTTATCAACGGGTAGCTGGTTATCGTGGGTACAGGTATGGGTACTTACAGGTTGAATGGGTATTGCTTTTACCTATGGGTATTGGTCTTACCTGCAACCCACAATGGGTATTGCACTTACCCACCACCCACAATGGGAATAAATTGACCCAATACTGAAATTTAATATATTTTCTTGTTACAAAAATTCAGAATTTATAAAATATTACCCATAATAGAATCCCAACCCATTGTCAAGCTTTGGATACTGATAGACTTTGGGACTGCCGAAAGGTCGGGCAGACAATGGCCAAGTCCTGCAGGTCAAGAGTAGTGACATTGGCTTCAACATACTCATGTATTGCACCCTACTTGCCATGCATGCCACCAATTTGCAACAGACAGATACTTGGGAGTATGCTGATGATGCTGGCCTGAGTCGAGGATTTAACAGAGGGGAAGAAGGTAGAAGGGCCTAAGCCTAGTTGATACCCAGAATGAGGAGATATGTACATGCATGTCCTACTTATATAGGTTAAGAAGCAACATGTGGAATAAGGAATGTGGAACAATAAGGTATGCAGAGCATGTGGTTATTGTCCACAATGAGTAAAATTAGAATGAAGGAATGTAAAACGGGGATAGAACAATAAAGAATAGAATAATAGAAATGTGGCCAAGGATAGGACAATAGGAAGTGCCTGACTATAAAACAAGGGCTGTGACCAAGGATAAAACAAGGACAGAAAGTCCCAAGGTGAGACAGACCGAGGGGTGAGGAGTAGGCATGTGGGTGATGGATGTGCTGAGCCAAGACCAGCATACCAAGTGATATGTATGCGGTGTGGACACTTGGATGTGAACATAGGATGGCTGCTCAGTCAGCACTGCCGAATAAACGGGTCTTGGTACATATACTTGACACCCATAGTATGCTCCCTCTCAGGATCAGTGACCTCATCTCCCAATGCAGCCTTGATATCAGCATCCTTCACCAAGCCAAGTATGCTCCAAGATCAAGACCCCTGGCATTCCTGACTTCTGTCCACTCCGATTCCAATCCCAATCCAACCCTTAGTCCCCCACCCTTGGAATACAAATCCCCCCTTTGGAAACCATTCGGAACCCTCCAAAAACCCTTCCAGAAGTCTCTAGCTAAGTACCGACACACAGATTTAACACTGTGGCAATTTTTGACAGTATTAGAGCAAAACACATGGCAAAAGAACACATAGATCATTGTACTATCAGCACCAAGTTGCTTATGCCCTAGTTCCCCGAGGAGCTCACCTGGCTGTTGACTTGGGACAGAGCCATTTGTGTATCACTCAAGCTTTTGATAACCAATAGACAGGCAGCAGTCAGATCGGGCTTTTTGATGCTTTGTGAGATTGTGCTGGCTATTCTGGATAAAGTCGCATTTCTATTAATTAAGCTGTTGACTGCATTTGGATAGAGCTGAAGAGGCTGTGCTGTAGTGGAGCCCCAAGTGAGGATGAAATAAAGGCCAAGGTCATTACAGTGATGTAAGAGAAACGCATGATAATAATCACGATTATATGAGGAGGTCAGAGATAGCATCATCTGATCCACCAATCACCATCCTCGTTAATTTGCAACTGTGTTCTTATGCATTGAGTTCTTGTGGAGGTTTTCAGGGAAAAGCCTCATGCATGGTGACCTCTTGCAACCCAGAACTAAACTCAGGAGGATGGCTGGTAGCCATCTGTATAACTACCGAATGATCCCATATCGTGAAATTGTGTTGTATGCATTGCCATGGCTAGTAAAAATTGAGGTCGGTCGAATGGATTATGAAACAGCTCCAACACTAGGTGATCAACTACACCCATTTTATTCTGCAGTAACACGACATCTTTAAAACAAACAAGGTCAAACAGCACTTCTTCCAGTGGATCAAAAGGTTCAACATTAAAACCTCCCTAAGTAATTGGCATGCCACTGGTCTTGATGGCGATCGCACAATGTTATGGCCCATGCCACCAAATAAAACCACATTAAACCCCATAACCACCCACACCATTTCCGAGACCTTTCCAATCGCTCAAAGCCTGATCAACTGCTTTCTGGATTCCAATGCATCATTCTGAGGTTCCGTGTTTCCGAACCTCCAAAGATTCCGAAGTCAAGGTTCCGCTCCTTTGATAGATGACACACAGGATCATTGCATACCTCACTCCCTTGTTCTTCATTTTATATTGCCCTAATGTAGGTGAGAATAGAACAATGAAATGTGATCAAGAACAAAAGAGTGAGTGAGAATAGAACAAGAGAGAGTGGCCAAACATAAAACAATAGGGCCACTGCTGAGTGACAACAAATAGTGAGTGTCCCAAGGGTAAACAGGCAAGGGGAAGGATAGGGAATAAAATAATGATAAAGAATAGGAGGGTGGGATAGGGATAATGAACCAAATGATGAACCAAATGTACTGAGCCAAGGCCACACACTGGTGAGGGATGAATATGGGTAAGGGTTGGTTAATTGGTACTGTTGAGTAAATCAGAGCATGGTATCGTAGACTTGACACTCACCCCTTACACATGCACCACTGTCCTCGCCATGGTCTCTGACAGGCTCTTTGTGTCTCTCAAGTCATGTCTGGGCTACTGAGTACGCCCATAGTATGTCGTTAGTTCAAGATACGTGCAGTAGGGTCACAGTCGTAAGTGGAAGTGGCCATGTGTTGCTGTGACAGTTGTCATCATGCGTGTTTGCCAGCAGGCTTGTTATGGCCAAATATGCTTCCCTCTCTGTTAGGTTCATAATAAAAGTGGAATAAATGTGTATGTGTGTCTTTGTCTATGTACTGAATAGTAAGGCCTTGCATGTTGTGTGCATCATGGCTGATTTTCATAAGTGGGGACCACCCGCAAGTACATTTGCTGACTAGCCTTCAGATCATCATGTCTTGCATGCCAATGGACTTTGGCTTGGCTGTGATCAATGGGTGTCACCCATGGCTCAGTTCCAGGAGTCCTAGGTCAATTCCCAGCATCGTTGGGGCCCATAACCTGTTAAAATATAAGGACTGAAATACTGAAATACTATCTCAGTCTCTTAGAAAAGAGCTCATATTAGAAGTAGTTAGCTACCTGAAATACTATCTAAAAGAATAGTTAACAATTGTATGAAATAAGAGAATAAACTTGAACTCATACCTCAGTCTCTTAGAAAAGAGCTGAGGTCACAGAGTCACACAACTGCAAAATACAATGGCAAATTCAAACTCCTATCAAAGGCAGATATCAGAGATAATAATGAATAGAATCATTACCATTGCCAGGAATAAGGAGATGTTTGGGCTGAATGTCAAATCCTTAACACTCTGATTCCTGAGAGACAGTTAGGGTATTATAGAAAGAAAAAGATCAAAACTGTACTGTCATGATAAACCTCCAACCACTCGGTCCACACCTTGTTAAGACCCATCTTGTTGGGGAGTTGCATCATATGCATTCACATACGACACACACACATCGTATGCGTTCGCATATAACATGCATGCATCACACATGTTTGCATATGTTACACATGCATCATATGTGTGTTCACATATGACACGCATGTGTTGTATGTGTTTGTGCATGTTATGCATGCATCGTATGTGTTTGCATACAACATGCATGCACCACATGTGTACACATACAACATCTGTCGTATGCCTATGTATACAACATGCACACGTTGCATGTGCACATGTATGAAATCTGTCGTATGCATTCACATATGACATGCATGCACTGCATGTGGCCAACATTGGGTATGTGGTAGTGTCATGCAGTGGGCAGGCTGATGGAGGGTATGTGTATGTGGTAGCATCCAGTCAACTTGGCCGATGTTGGGTATGTGGTAGTATCCAGTCAACTTGGCTAACATTGGGTATGTGGTAGCATCCATCTGTCGAAGGCTGGTAGTGTTGCACAGTGGGCAGGCCGACGAGGGTATGTGTATGTGGTTTGACACCAAGCTGATGTAAGTGAGGTTGGTGCTGAACCTCGATTATATCAGCCACAAAACATATTAAATAAATTCTGAATTTTTAAAGTACAAAAATATATTGATTTTGAGTACAGTCACATGACAGGGGTGTGGCTGGGCTTAGATAATAATTTTGCTTACAAAGTGCTGACTAAAAACCTGTGTCAAACCTGCCTGTGGGTACAGGTTTGGGCTGGGTTGGAAATCCTGACCCTGACCCTTACCTGTACTACCCATGCAGGTTTCCAATACCGGTGCTAATCACTACTCATTTTGGTCAATTGCTTTGCTCCCTCTTGGTTCATGGTCAAAGTTTAATAGATACATATGTATATGTGTCTTTGTCTTTGTGCTGAGTAGTATGGCCTTGCATGTTGTATATGTCATGGCTGATTTTTATAAGCAGGTGTCACCTACAAGTATGTTTGCCATCTGGGCTTTGGATCATCATGTCTTGTATCCCAATAGACTTTGGCTTGACTGTGATCAACAGATGCCAATGTCAAGCTTCAGGAATGCCGAGATGTCAGATGGGAATGGCCAAGTCCTGCAGGCCAGAAGTAGTGGCTTTGGCTTCAACATACTCGTATGTTGTGCCCTACTCTCCGTGCATGCCACTGATTTGCAACAGACAGGATACTTGGGAGGATGCTGATGATGCTGGCCCAAGTAGAAGACTTAACAGAGGAGGAGAAGGTAGAAGGGCCTAAGCCTAGTCAATACCCAGAATGAGTGTTATAGCCCATACCTTCAACAACCCACACTAACCCCACAACCACCCCTCCTTATTCCGAGACCTTTCCGACCGTAAGGACGAAGGATTGTTTTCCGTAATCTCCGTCCCCGACAATTCCGACCGGGAATCTACTTTCTGCTTCCATTCCTGTCACGACCGAGACACCATCTCCGAGTCCGTCTCTGACCGAGACTCAATACTTTGATAACCGATGCGCAGGACTATCGTGTACCTCACTCCCTTGTTCTCTCTTTTATATTGACCCCCTTGTACTTCCTTTTCCCTTGTTTTATGACCAGCAAAAGATAGTACAAAGGTAGTCGCATGTATATAGTCTCCCAGTCAACTAGACTGGTCGCCAGTATGAATATCATCTTAGTCCACCTAGTTCCCAACTCACTCTGGTAAACTTCCATCTCTTCTCCGAAATTAGGGACAGACGATTGAGGAGGGCGCAACACATAAGTTGAAGCCAAGTCCCTTCAACCTCGAACACCTCAGCAACCGGATTGAACTATTCCGCGGCCTACCCTGAATTCCTGGTGCCTCCGTTCCCCGTCCATAGTCTGTCCGATCCCGCTTTCGGTCTTCGGCCCCATTACGGACCCTCGTGCTACCCCGGAAAGCCCCTTTGGAAGTACTAGCTAAGCGCCTGACACGCGGACTTAACAATGAGGAAGTATGTCAAGTGTTGGGTACTGACGGACTTCAGTACTGCCAAGGGGTGTTGGTGAAAGGTCGGGTGGACTATGGCCAAGTCTTGCAGGCCAAGAGTAGTGGCATTGGCTTCAACGTACTCGTGCATTACGCCCTACTTGCCATGTGTGCCACTGTATTTGCAACAGACAGATACTTGGGGGGATGCTGTGTTGGGTTGTCTAATCCCACATACTATTCATACCTCATGAGTCTTAATGAATTTCTAAGACAACACAGAGCTCTATGAGTAGTATTGACAATCTGATAACTAACTAGGGCTCTGTCACTCAACATGAAGTGGTCTTCATTATATGAGTCATCCTGAAAGGTTACCCATGCGGACTAGATGGTGTAGTGGTTAACACCATAGCTATATTCGCTATAGCCCTGGGTTCAATTCCCAGTCTGGTCATTCTTTTCACCTCAACATGCTGAGGATGCCAGCCCAAGTCGAGGACTTAACAGAGGAGAAGAAGGTAGAAGGGCCTAAGCCTAGTCGATACCCAGAATGAGGAAGTATGTACATGCATGTCCTACTTATATAGGTTAAGGAACGACATGTGGAATAAGGAATGTGGGACAACAAGGTATGCAGAGCATGTGGTCATTGTCCACAACGAACAAAATTAGAACAAGGAATGCAAAGCGGGGATAGAACAATAAAAGACAGGATAATAGAATCGTGACTCAAGATGGGACAATAGGGAGTGGCTGAGTATAAAAAAATGGGGTCGTGTCCGAGGATAATACAAGGACAGGAAGTCCTGAGGTGAAACAGACCGAGGAGTATGAATGGCGGATGTGCCGAGCCAGGATCAGCGCACCAAGTATTATGCATGCAACGCGGGCACTTGGTCGTGGATATAGGATGATTGCTTGGTTGGCACTGCCGGCAGATGGGTCTTGGTATGTGGACTTGACAAAGTATGTACATGCATGCCCTACTTATATAGGTTTAAGAAGCGACATGTGGAATAAGAAATGTGGGACAATAAGGTATGCAGAGCATGTGGGTATTGTCCACAACAAGTAAAATTAGAATGGAGGAATGCAAACGGAAACAGAACAATAAAAGATAGAATAATAGAAATGTGGCCGGGGGAGGAACAATAGGGAGTGACCATCTATAAAACAATGGGGCCATGGCCCAGGATAATACAAGGACAAAATGTCCCAAAGTGAGGTGGGTCAGGGAACAAGGAAAGGAGAGGGTGGGTTTAATGGTTGGTAGAATGAGGAAGAGTGGACAAAGGATGGTGATGGGGAGGGTGGATGTGCCAAGCCAAGACCAGCGCACCAAGTAATTTGTATGCAGCTTGGACACTTGGGCATGGTCGTAGTCTGATATACTCGGTCGGCACTGCCAAATTACTGGACACTCGGTACATGTACTTGACAGTCACCTATGGCTCAGTTCCAGGAGTCCCAGGTCAATTCCCAGCATCATTAGAGCCTATAACCTGTTAAAATATAAGGACTGAAATACTATCAGGACTGAAATACTATCTCAGTCTCTTAGAAAAGAGCTCATATTAGAAGTAGCTAACAACCTGAAATACTATCTAAAAAGCTAGTTAACAATCATATAAAATATAGGAATAAACTTAGACTTGTACCTTAGTCTCTTGGAAAAGAGCTGAGGTCACAGAGGCATACAACTGCAAAATATAATTGCAAATTCAAACTCCTACCAAAGGTAGATATTAGGGATACTAATAAATAGAACCCATACCCCCTCTCTAATATGATCAGGTCCTGGTTGCCATGGATAAGGAGAAGAAATGTTTGGCTGAATGTCAAATCCTTAACATAGGTAAGGGATCCTCACCTTATTCTCCTTTAGATCCCCTTACCAGGTATGCCAGGTATGCCACCCATATTGTATTTAGTTTCTCTTTTCTATATATATTTACTTTTGGATCCCCTTATCAGTGCCTACAGAGGCTTATAGGTAGGCATGGGGTCTAGGACCCTTTGTCAGGCCTGGGGTAGAAGAGCAGGGCTAGGTAGTGTCCTGCTGCTTTAGCTTCCAGCAAGCATTCTAGCAGTGCCACCATGAGTTGCCCTTACATTGACTTGTCCCTTGCTTTTGCTCATACTAGAGTAGTTATGATAATAGTATGTTACCTTTGAGTGCCATAGCATATGTTGTTCCTGTCATTCTGCCCTTCCTGCCAACTTCTCCTGCTCTCTGTGTGCTGCATGCCTTTTCTGTTACCTAAAGGGCCTCTGTTTCTGTAGCCTTTACTAGGTCTGTTACCTCCTTTGTAGCTTCTAGCATGGTGCCTATATTGTTGGAGGCTGAGGTTAACTTCTTCTTCACATATTGCATAACCGCTGTACCTATGCTTCTGGTGGCCTTGTATATCATAAGGATCACTACTGCCCTTGACCCCTCCTGCATTGGCTTGAGCATCACATTATGTGCTATTGATAGGAGAGTATAGTTGAGCTGCTCTATAGAGAGGAGGTCTTCCTTTGCCAAGTACCTGTGCTTTTTTAGGAACAACCTGGCTTGCTCTCTTGTGTGAATGGCATAAGCTGGTTCTGCTAACAGGTCTGATTTTCTTTTCATTCCTCTTTGCTGGGTCATGGCCATTGTGTGGCCTGGCTACCTTGGCCCTGTGACATGGCTGGCAGCTGTGAGTCTGTGCTCAGTGGCATGACCCTTTTGTTTGCTTCTTTTTTGGAGTACATAGAGGCTATAGCTAATATCTAGTTTCAGTAAACTAGCTATTGCTGAGAAGAGAGTGTGTATGTAAAAAGTGATATTTGGTATTTTAGGAGTGGTGGTATGTGTGAAAAGAAAATTCTTGCAATTCCTTGTTTCAGTTATTTGATCTGTTGCTACATTCCTTTTATGATAGCTCCATTGGGCAATGGAATGACATTTGTCATTCTTTTCTACCCTGGAAATACCATTGGAACACTTAAATTTTATTTCATTTTCAATTCATCAATTCTCATCTGGTATGGGAATCCATTTCTTTTTGAGATGGACTATTTGTAGATAAGAAATTACTATAACATTTGTCTGTTCATTAGTCTACTCTAGTGATTGGCATGGGTATTAGAAACCCACGTGGGTAGTGGGTACGGGTAGCGCAGGTAAGGGTCAGGGTCAGGATTTCCAACCCAGCCCAAACCCATACCTGCATGCAGGTTTTCGCAGGTACACTTATATAAGTGAGGTTTAGCACTAACCTCACTTATATAAGCGAAGTTAGCACTGAACCTCACTTATATAAGTGTACCTGTGAAAACCCATACCTGTGTATTACGGGTACATGTTTTTGCGGGTATAGGTACAGGTAGACATAATATACCTGGGGGTTACCTGTGCCAATCACTAGTCTACTCTTCAGTCAGAAATTGACTGAGATTCCCTCATTCACTTCTATCTCAGTTCTCTACCCTTGGTATTATGAAATTAGGATCTAGTGAAGTCTGGTGGGTGCAATACACAAGTTGAAGCCAAACCCTATTACAAGCCTTGCCATCATTTCAACACTGGGAGATTTATTAAGAATTATTACAACTACATCCTTTCAGTTCTTAACATGTGACATGCTTGTGAATCTATAGGGTAAGATTGGCTATTGATTTTCTAGTCAATTATATTCCACTTTAGGGTTGATCTGCTTAGTCGATTTTTCTAACAAGAGATACTCTCCCAGTTAACTATTGTTGCCTCACAAGCAGTACATTTATCCTGTCTTTACCTCAACATTAATTAATTTGAATATCAAGTCAATCCACTTACTTCCTCTAGCCTCTGAGTGCATTCCCTTCTTTAGGAATACTTGGACCCTGATAGTGTCTGTGAGCCTAATACAGACTTTGCAGACTATTATTCTTGCTGTTAAGAAATGTATTACAATCCAGTCATCTTAAATTTGTCTAGTTATTGTAACTAAGGTATGAATATTAAATTATTTCAGGAGTTGTGCTGCAGCAAAGTTTAGTGCTCTCTTAGACTTTTGATTTCTATGGTCATAGAGAGATTGAAGTGTTAGTAAATTAACACCACAGTCTTCACAGGTTCCAAAACACTCAGCTCAAGTAGAATAGCTATAACACCACAATCCCCATATAATTACACTCATTAAAAATAGTAGAAAATTCCTCCTCATTTCCCTCTTATTTGGCTGGCCAATTTTCCAGTCCCCTAGTGTTGAATCTCCTCCAAACTACCCCAAGAAAACCTATTCTGCCCATATATTCAACAAAACATCTCATTCAGAGCTTCAACCATGCATACATTGTTTTCAATGTACTCAATGAATACCATGATCACCAAGATTTTCTCAAATATCTTAAAGAAATATATGGCTGGAGACTTGGTCCTTTGCACCTGCCAGCAGGAGGATGATATGACCTGGGTGCTAAACCCCCTTGTTTCACATCTTATATCCATGGACCATAGCCTTGTTAATAGTAACATTTATCTGTACATATCCAAAATGATAGAGGATGTTGGTAAGTTTCCAATATTCTCTGAAGGAGAATATCAAGGCTGTTCTGACTAAGGGTGCTTGTGGGATGTAAGTGGTCTCTCTGCCTTTGTTGCTGGGTGATATAATGCTAAGGTTTCAATGAATAGCTTGTCAGTTGGATACACTAAGAGACTGATTTACTCACAGGGACCTCATGAAGGCATTGGAGTTGCTCCCAGTCAGTTTATATAATATTTATGATCAAATTCTGGAAAAAAAATCTCCAGAAACACAGCCAGGGAGCTCTCAGGATCTTTCAGCAAACCACTGGGTACAGCTCTGGACTCAAAAGACAGTCAAATTTAAAAGATAAGATCATGACCTCTGGATCTGGAAAAACTGTTAGCAATGTGTTTGAGTCTAGTTATCATTACCTTCCCAGATGCCAAGAGACCTTATAGAGCTAATGTGAATAATGAGCAAGAAAACATTGACCCATGTTGGGAATGATTCCCTAGAGCAGCAGCAGACCTCAGGCTCTTGGACTACCTCAGCAAACAAAACAACAAAATGTGTTTCTAACACAAAGAATTGCTAATACACCCATCACTAGGACATGTCTCAATTTTTACAATTTAACCAGCCTGGATGCATACATTTAACTCCAATGCTATTAATTATGTTTTCAAAGTTGTCAAAACCTTGGGACAGTTTTTTGAGTCACTGTAACCTCTGCACACACCATGTTCATTTCAAAGATTTGAAACAGGCAAGGTCTAATACCTTGATAATTCTCTTAAAATCCATGATTACTCAGAAGTATATGAGAATCATATGAAAAAAACATCCCTTTGGATCTAACAACCACTGCTGTGTTGTAGCTTTCCAAATTGCTGACATTACAAGACCACAAGGATGTGAACAAAAAAGTGGACACTATAATTATTTTAAATCTTCAACAACTCTTATAACTCAAACTTGACTTACTATGTTATGCTACTTATATAGAGCCTTGAGATTAACTTTGACAATCAATTTTGACAATGCAACCTGAAGAATATACAAAACATGCAAAATCTGACTGTATGATAAATCACTGAGACTCCAAATGTACTCAGAGCATACAACCTTTTTGGGTCTAACAACCATTGTTGTGTCACATTTACATCTTGGTCGATTGCTGGAATTGCTAGACCATGAGGATACAATCAAACAAAAGAGGGTTGTGATAGTTGTAAATCTTCAATTCCCCAATCTGTGGTTGAATGTTGTGCTACTA
>QLPG01015840.1:0-10374 GCA_003314385.1 Gomphus sp. MG54 | reverse complement strand
GATGGTGTTCCAAAGAGATCATGGCCAAAAAAACCCACAAGAAGTCGCAAACCAAAGCTACCCCCAACATTGAATGGAGATGAAAATGAGGAAAATGAAGAATGCGATGAAGAAATGGATGACTAATGACAACGGGCTGCAAATTCCGCGCGCGGAGAATTAGGTGTCACACTTGTATCAAGGACCTATCTGCGTGACATTTTGACCTGTTGCACAAAAAAATTTACTCTGCCGCAACAAGAGGCTTTTTGCCCCCATAATATAGAGCAAAAGTGTTCTCAAGACACTTCTCAACTGTTATATAATTTTTTCAAAATTTAATCTACAAAATTTTAAGCTAAAATTGAGCTTGACTGAAATTTGTATCAAGGAGGTCTACTATACTGTATGATATGACTGAATGGTTGCAGTTGTCTTTTTGCCTGCATGAACAGATGGAAATTTGGCACATGCCTTACATACTGCAAACTAGTGTAATTACTGCAGGTAATTCACTCTTAGTTAACCAGCCAATATTATTTTGTATATTTTTGGTAGTCTAATAAGACAATTTTTAGTGACTTTTCCTTGAGAGTAGGTGTTTCAATCAAGCAGGCCTATTCTAGCCCACAAATGTGAATATAAATCCTGATTAACTCCTTAAGAGTGATCCCTAACATCACATATGCTTATTCAGAACTATCAATTTACACCAATCTCATTGATATTCGAGTACTCCAACTATTGTTTTGACATATATTCAAGATATGTCAATACTATTTTCCTACTATTATTTCTAATTTTTCTGAGTCTTTATTCAATGTCTATTGCCTTTCCATCCTAGTGTATACCTTGGTTGTTATAGCCCATGCCTTAAACAACCCACACTAACCCCCACAACCACACCCCCCTATTCCGAGACCTTTCTGGCCGAAAGGACGAAGGATTGTTTTCCATAATCTCCGTCACCGACAAAGCCCAATCGAGAATCCGACTTCCCGCTCCCGTTCCGATCATGACCGAGATACCATCTCCGAGTCCGTCTCTGACCAGACTCAATACTTTGATAACCGACGCGCAGGACCATCGCATACCTCACTCCCTTGTTCTCTCTTCTATATTGACCCCTTGTACTCCCTTTTTCCCTTGTTTTATGACCAGCAAAGATAGTACAAGGATAGTCGCATGTATATAGTCTCCCAGTCAACTAGACTGTTCGCTAGTACGAATATCATCTTAGTCCACCTAGTTTCCGACTCACTCCGGTGAACCCCCGTCTCCTCTCCGAAATTAGGGACAGACGATCGAGGAGGGCGCAACACATAAGTTGAAGCCAAGTCCCTTCGACCTCGAATATCTCAGCGACCAGATTGAACTATTCCACGACCTACCCTGAATCCCCGGCGCCTCCATTCCCCATCCGTAATCCGTCCGATCCGCTTCGGCCTTCAGCCCCGTTACGGACTCTCGCGCTACCCCGGAAAGCCCCATCGGAAGTACTAGCTAAGCGCCTGACACGCGGACTTAACATTGGTGAAGCACCTGTGTAGGAGTATTCAAAGTATCATGTGGGATCATGAGGGAGGATCACATGAAGTTATGTATAGTCATTACATAGTGACAGTGGATGTCAAGTGTAGAGGAATTGGAATAGATTAGTATGGCACTTTGTACTGGTTATTAACTGTCATAGTAATCTATAATTATATGTGAAAAGACTAAAGTACCTGCATTGAGTGCTGGTTTAATATTTGAAAATTACATTAATTGCTCATGTACCTTTGAGTGTTTATTTTTCAAAACAAGAATCAATTCTCACCTTTACAAAATTAGGCACAGCACATAAGCTAAAGTCATAGCCTACCCTGAACCTTGCTGACATTACAGTCTCGGAGAGCGATATGCTAAGAACCTCACTGCTCACTAGCAACTTATTGAATTTAGATGGTGCTAAGCAAGGACTGTAGAAAGAGCAACTGTTTGGCTTGAGTAGAGGTTCCACAGTTCCTATCAGCACCTGTGATGTTAATGAGAGCAACCTGTGATCTGTTTGTGTTGAATTTTGGTGGTGCTGAGCAAGGACTACAGAAAGAGCAACTATTTGGCTTGAGCAGAGGTAATGGCTTGTTGCAAACAGATGAAGAATTACAAAGCATGTGTGACTAATGTGACATGGCAACCAATGCACAGATGCTGATTGAATTATTCCAACACAACTATGTTCTTAATAGCTTCAGAGGAAATTCAACACTTAGTTGCCCACCTTTGACTTCTGGATCTAGCCTCAGATTCTCAGGGGTGTTCCTGTTTGCTTTGAGGGCCTGAAGGTCTGAGAAACTCAGGTTTGGTCCTTGGCTGGTCTAGATGTGTTTGGGCCAATTGATTTGGGATCAGTGGGGGATATGAAATGGGTAATTCCCTGGCAGTTTCATCAATCCATTTGTAGATGGCAGTTTTTTGTTCATTGGATGTATTCTGTTCATAATGAAACAATATGAATCTCATAGCACTTTTAGTAATAACAGCCAATTGTACCTGATTTTTCTCCTTTATGCCATACAGAATCTTTGAGTTGTTCCTTGATATCTCAGCAATTAGAATATATATCATATTTGAATTTCAATGGGTCACAGGAAGATTGGGCCTAGCCACAAGCTCCAATAGTTTTTTTCAACAGTCATGGTTAAGGGCCCAAGTAGTAAACCAGTTGAACAGATGAATCTGTTCAGACTTGAAGAGAATGACTTCCTGTCATGCCTTCCTGTTTTTGGTGCGTCTGTGATGCATATGTGAGATCATTTCGCATGGGCCTAATCACCCCTATTATAACACAGCCAACCTCTGTATATCATTATTATATGTATCCAAAGTTTTAGTATATTGATTGGTATGTAATTTAGCTTTTGCTTTTACTAGTTGGGGGCCTTCCCTTCAGTGAGGTTGTTTAGTAGCAATCTTCAAGTGTTTTTTCCTAAATATAGGAACCGGCGCTTTTCGTGGGAAAACACTGCAACCGCCTTACAGCTCTCTTTTTCACAAATATGGCTGGAGCAATGCAAAATGCGAAGAAGCAATTGCCAAAGATCAGAGACGAAGAACACGAGTCGAGGTTTGGTCAAGTGTTTGGTGTCTCTGGGCCTGTTGTTATCGCAGAAAACATGACTGGTGCTGCAATGTATGAGCTTGTCAGAGTGGGACACGACGAACTTGTTGGAGGTAAGTGTATAATCTAAACTAAGTCTTCATATTCATTCGAGACATGTTTCTTTAGAGGTCATTCGTATAGATGCAGATAAAGCAACCGTTCAGGTGTATGAGGAGACATCTGGTGTTACTGTTGGGGATCCAGTGCTTAGAACGGGAAAGCCTCTCAGTGTAGAGCTAGGACCTGGTATACCTTTGTCTTTGTCTTCGCCTTCAGTGACTTGCTGACATATCTTAGGTCTCATGGGCAATATCGTTGATGGAATTCAACGACCATTACGAGTCCGTCGTTCTTGCTGCTGTCGTTGCTGAACATCTCTGTAGTCTTGGCTTCTTAGAGTATCCAGGATATGTCGAAATCTATCTATATTCCACGCGGCATAAATACTTCGGCGCTAGACCGCTCACTGAAGTGGGAGTTCACTCCTACCGCCTTCAAAGTAGAGCATATTACCCGGATATTATTTGCGATTCATTTCTTTTTGTTTAGATTGGAGACCACGTTTCCGGCGGTGACATCTTTGGCAGAGTTTGGGAGAATTCACTTGTCAACAGCCACAAGATCATGTTGAACCCGCGTGCCCTTGGCACAATAACACACATAGCAGAGAAAGGAAGCTACTTTGTTGACGTATGTCTCCCAAGTTATAACTGGACTGTTTTGAATATCACTCGGGCATCAATTAGGATATTGTTCTTGAGACTGAATTCCAGGGAAAGTCGACCAAACATACTATGATGCAGCTCTGGCCCGTCCGTGCTCCTCGACCTGTGGCACAGAAATTGACAGCAGATTACCCTCTTCTCACTGGTCAACGTATACTTGATGCCTTGTTCCCGTGAGTCCTTGTTGGATCATTCAACACTGCTCTCATCAGTTATGGCAGTTGTGTACAAGGTGGTACAACCGCTATCCCTGGTGCATTCGGATGCGGAAAGACTGTTATCTCTCAAGCATTATCCAAGTTTTCGAATAGTGACATAATCATCTATGTTGGTTGTGGTGAGAGAGGAAATGAGGTACGCATGAGTTTCTAAAAGGTCTGCTAAACACAGAAAGTAACTGTTGTTGTAAAGATGGCTGAGGTACTCATGGAGGTCAGTTGGATGTTCTGTCATAATTCTGCTCTAGCTCTGATCTACTTGCCAGTTTCCCCAATTGACTATGGAAATTGGAGATCGGCAAGAACCCATCATGAAACGGACGACTCTTGTTGCCAACACTTCAAATATGCCTGTAGCTGCACGGGAGGCTAGCATATACACCGGGATTACCCTGGCTGAATATTTCCGTGACCAAGGTAGCAATGTCTCCATGATGGCCGACTCGACGAGCCGATGGGCCGAGGCACTACGAGAAATCAGTGGTCGATTGGCCGAGATGCCTGCCGACTCCGGATATCCTGCATACCTTGGCACCAAACTTGCTAGTTTCTACGAGCGGGCAGGCAAGGTCACCTGCTTGGGTAACCCGGAACGGAACGGAACTGTCTCCATCGTCGGAGCGTGAGTTCATTCGATTAATAATCTTTCCTAGCCCAATAACTTATGTCTTAGTGTTTCTCCCCCTGGTGGTGACTTTTCTGATCCTGTCACATCTTCCACGCTTGGTATCGTCCAAGTGTTCTGGGGTCTTGATAAAAAATTAGCCCAACGAAAACACTTTCCATCAGTCAATTGGAACGTCTCGTACTCGAAATACACTAAAGTCCTGGAGCCTTATTACGAGTCGACTGAACCTGGCTTTGTGGAGCTGCGCAGCAAAACGAAGGAAATTTTACAGAAAGAAGAGGACCTAGCTGAGATTGTGCAACTTGTTGGGAAAAGCGCCCTTGGCGAGAACGACAAGATCACCCTCGAAGTTGCGCGGATGCTCAAAGATGACTTTTTGCAACAGAACGGAATGAGCGAATATGATCGGTTCTGCCCCTTTTACAAGACAAGCGCTATGCTACGAAATTTTGTTGGGTTCCATGACGCAGCACTCAAGGCTGTAGCACAGAACGACCTCAGCTTTGCGAAGATCAAGGAGTCGGCCTCTGACCTCATGTTCAAGCTATCCCAAATGAAATTTGAGGTAGGGGTTAGGCTCGATTAGTGAGGTGCTACTGACCGATGGGTACACAGAGCCCGTCTCAAGGTGAGGAGTCTCTCAAGAGGAAGCTGGACGCGTTACAGATGGAGATTCAGGACAAGTTTCGTCAGCTAGTGGAGTAATTATTCCTTGAGAGAGCATACCTTAGCATTGTGAAATTGGACACGGTAATATCTATAGTATTGTACAGGCACACAGAGGAGAGATCTCCATTTAATAAGTGTGTCATCCAAACTGCCTCGTTTGTTAAAGTTCGGGCTCTTAAAAGACGCGGCCTGCGGAGCATAAATTCGAAACTCCTTCTTTCAACCCCCATCGTCTCCTCTTAAACCTCCAGTCTCCGACACTGCGCCAAGCGGCGAGCGGCCATTTCAAGGTGCGCGTTTCCTCAGCTTTCTTCCGTTGCCCACCTACTCGATGCTCCATTCCATCCCTTTGCATCCCAAGCTATGATATTTCTTACATTTCTTACTCACACCTCCCTCTATTCAGAACTACCACGCGGCTCGCGCTTTGCCGCACCTGACCACTAATCTAGATCGCACACTCTAAATTTATACATGGCCTCTGAAAGCTCTGCCAACGAACCACATACACCCATCCCCAATCATTCCACTTCGACACCCCCACCTTCTGTTCCTGCCGATGTTACTAGTGTTCCGCAGAATTATTCTCCTCCTCTTTATTCGTGCCCGGAAGGCACAAAGAACGACGACTCTGCTCACAGTATCACAAACACCGAGTCTGGCAGCGGCGGAAGTAGCTCCTTAGTCTACCCGCCTATGTCTGTCTACCCTTGTGGCAACGTGATGCCCGGTCCGCCACCAATGACACGGCCGAAGCGCACACAGTGCAAGAATGCGTGTACCAACTGCCAGAAGGCATGCAAGAAGTGCGATGACAACCGTCCTTGCCAGCGCTGCTTGCGCTATGGCACCACCGAGACATGCGTTGATAGTAAGCGTAAGGAACGGAAGAAGGGTGTGAAGCGGGGTCCTTACAAGAAGCGCGATAACAAAAGTTAGTCATTCTATTCTTGTTATATAGCAAACTCAATTTCGGATAGGTTTGAACGCTGGGGAACATGATGAGTTGAGCGGCGTCCACCCTGCTAATGGAGCGCACGGCCCGCTACCCCACATGCCCTATGTTGGTCCTGTCGGTTATCCTCCCGGTATGTGGAGCAGCTATACCCCTACCCCTAACGGAAAGTTGGAAGGTGGTGCGTACTACCAGCCCGTGTTCGCTCTCACGCCTGTCGGGGGACAGCCACCTAATGGTGACGGTGAGAACGCGGGTGGAGCCTCTGATGGACAGCACTTCCCTGTGGGTTTTTACCCCGCAGCTTTCATATCGTACCCCGGGCCTTATCCACCTTATCCCATACCTCACGGTCAAGGCGCTCCGCATGGTTTCCACTATCCATACCCACCCCCGCCGGGCATGTTCCATCCAAGGCTACCCCAAGTACACCAAGGGAACCAGAATAGTAGCCATACCGCGTCGGGTTCTTCTACAAATGGTCCCCCTAAAGATGCGTCTGGAGCAACTGCTTCTGTTGAGGACAAGAAGAACAAGGAATCCGAGTCTCAGGTCAATAGCAAGGCAAAGGTGGCCAATCCTCGAGTGGATGCTTCAGGAAAGGAAACTGAATGATTCAATATAGTCAAATCTCCCTCTTTCTTTATCAATGTTTGTGTGTAAGTCGGTTACCCCTTAACTTTTCAGATTGCTTATCTTTCGCAGACAAGTATGTAATAGATCAAGCTTGCCTGAATTCCGTATGTATTGTCTGTGGATTTAGGTCTCTTGTAGGGAAAGTAGTGACTCGGAAATGCAACATAACTCTGCCCCTTTTTTTATTGCTAGTCACTAATTTATTTAAATCATGTGTCATCAAGTTAGTGCACCTAAGGACAGTTCTAAATTCAGTGGCCCATACTAGTATTATGTGATTGCAGTATTATGGATGGGTTTGGCTTGGTCCAATGAGTAGAGTAGATGTGGCTTGGCTTCAATGTACTTGTGTTGTGCCCCTCTTATCCCTGATGCTACTGTATTCTAGAAGGTGTTTGGGAGAGGACCAAGAGTGTCAGCACCAAATATAGATGCTGACTTAGAGGAGATAGTAACTTAGTTGATATTCTGAACAGAGAATACATACATGATGATGTACTACTTTTATAGTCAAAAGAGATTGGGATGAATGACTATAATATAGAGCAGGGTAGTATAAGAAATGTAACTAAGATAAAGAGATATGGAGGTGAGACATGGAGGTGAGACATGGAGAATGGACATGTATGACTATGCATAACCAAAACATACTAAAGCAACAAAGTGAAGTGAACATAAAAGAATAAGTGAAATGAAAAGGAATAGAAGATATGATAGTGTCAAGTGCATATACCGAGCACCTAGTAACTCAGCACTGATGACCAAGTAATCAGTCTATATCCACACACAGGTGACCAAGCTGCATGCAAGTTACTTGGTACACCGGTCTTGGCTCAGCACATTTACCATCCATACTCCTCAATCCCATCTCTCATCCACCCCTTCCCCATTTATTATTCATTAATCCCACTCCATCTACTCCTCATCCCTCAGCCTGGGACATTTGATCATTGTTTTATCCTTGGCCATGACCCTATGGTTTTATAGTCAGTCACCTTCTATTATTCTATTCTTGGCCACACTCCTATTATCTTATTTTCATTGTTCTACTCTCATTTACATTCCTTTTTTCTATGCTTGATCATTGTAGACAATACCTCTACATGCTCTCCATACCTTATTGTTCTCCATTCCTTATGTCACCCTGTTCTACATCTCACTTCTTAAACTAATAAGTAGTACATGTATGTAATGTCAAGTACATGTACCAAGTATCCAGTAATTCAGCAGTACTGACCGAACAGCCAGACTATGTCCATGTACAAGTATTCATGCCATATGCAAGTCACTTGATACACTGGTCTTGGCTCGGCACATCCACCATCCACATTCCTTGTCCCTATCCCTCATCCACTCTGCCTTATTCACCATCCATTCATCCTACCCTGTCCGCTCCTTACTCCTTGACCCATCTTACCTTGGGACATCTGACCATTGTTTTATCCTTAGTCATAACCCATTGTTTTATAGCCGGGAACTCCCTATTGTCCTATCCTTGGCTATATTCCTATTATTCTATTTTTATTGTTCTACCCTCATTTACATTCCTCCATTTTATTTTTGTTCATTGTAGACAATTGTAGAGGAATGAGCTTAATATATAATTTTAACTTTAGTAGGTACACAAGGGACACACAGACTAGTAAAAGAACCCCTCAGTGTGTGTGGTCAACACTCAATTTTATAAAAATAACTAATTAGTAAAAGAACTAGAAAAGATTTAGTTTATATTGTACACTAGAATTATTTTGCTCACCCCCTCAGTGTGTATGGTCAACACTGAGGAGGAAAACTACTGCATGCGAATGCATGCAAATAGTATAAGCTGTATGATGTCATATGACCGTAACTTCAAATTTTGAGGATACTCCAGCAGAGTTCAAATTCCAATGACGTGTCATTCAAAATATAATAATACAATTTAAAGAAATCTTGAAAACTAAAAGAAAAATAAGGGAAAAATAAAAGGAAAATATACTGATAATTCTCCAACCAAAGAGTGAGAAAAGTCAGGAATTTAGATTATATTAGGCTTGATATGTTGGAATAATCCCAACACACCCCCTCAAGCCTAATATAAGCCTATTTTTTCTGTAATCATCCTAATTTTTGGATCAGATAGGCTTTTAGTAAGGATGTCCGCTAACATCTGATCGGTTGGTAAATACTGGATGGCAATATCATTATTTTGGAGTGAGTCATGAATGAAGTAGAGCCATATGTCGAAGTGTTTTGTCTGCATATGTTGTTGATTGCTGTTAAATCCACATGTCGGCGCTTAGCTAGAGGCTTCTGGAAAGGTTTCCGGAGGGTTCCAAATGGTTTCTGAAGGGGGGCCATACTCCGGGGATGGAGGGACTAAAGGTTGTGGGTTCGGGATCGGAATTGGAATGGGGATAGAAAGACGGGAAGTGCTGGGGGTCTTGGAACTGTTTATGGTATAGAGCAGTACGAGGGGTTCAAGGTCGCAGGGACTTGGCTTCAACTTATGTGTTGTGCCCTCCTCGGTCATCTGTCCATAATTTCGGAAAGTTAGAAAGTTTACCGGAACTTAATTGGAAACTACGACGCAGAATTAAGTTGATATTCGTACTGGTGAATAGTCCAGTCGACTGGTGACTTATATACATGTATCTAGTCTTGTACTATCTTTTGCCAACTAAAGGCAAGGGGGGGAAGAGAGTACAAGGGGCAATATAGAACAAAAAACAAGGGAGTGAGGTAGGCGATGATCCTGTGCATCGTCTATCAAAGGAGCGGAACCTTGACTTCAGGATCTTCAGAGGTTTGGAAACATAGAACCTCGGAATGATATATCGGACATCTGGAAAGCAGTTATTCAGGCTTTGAGCGATTGAAAAGGTCCTGGAAATGGTGCAGGTGGTTGTGGGGTTTAATGTGGGTTTATTTGGTGGCATGGGCTATAACAATTGCCATGTGTAATGGTGATCATGGATTGGTTGTCGCAGTGGATCTTGATCGGAAATTGAATAGGTTGGAAAATTTCTGTGATTAAATGAGGGATCCAGAGTGCTTCTTTGGCTACATGAGTAAGCATGATAAATTTGGCTTCAGTCGAGGACAGCACTACAATTGATTGTTTTTGACAACTCCAGGAGACTGATCTGCCATTGATCTGAAAAAGGTACATAGATATTGAATGGCGGTGATCTTAGGATGCCCAATCGGTGTCAGCATATCCAACGAGTCCTTCACGGTTTCTACCTAGTACCAATTTATAGTCTTTAGTACCTTTTAAGTACTTAAAAACCCTCTTGGCCACCTCTCAGTGAATTTTTCCTGGATTATCCAGGAACTGTGAGAGTAGTGATACCATGAATGAGATAACTGGACATGTTGCAATGGCCACCCACATTAATGAGCCAATTGCTTGTCTATATGGGATTGTTTTCATTTCT
>QLPG01015826.1:0-11209 GCA_003314385.1 Gomphus sp. MG54 | reverse complement strand
AAGCCACCCTGACTGGCCTGCAGGACTTGGCCGGTTCTGACAGTACCCTCGGTAGTACCAAGTCCTGAAAACTTGACAGGAACTACCATCCCAAGCTTCATCTTCTTTGAGGAAGATGCCTTGGGTACCTTGGTCTCCTTGTGAGGTCACTTCTTTTGGGAGATTCCTCCAACAAATGACACCCCATTGATCTCACAGTTTGTCCTACAGTTCTGGCAGGGAACACATGTTTTCACCCATAAGGTCCATACATAGTCATTTCCCCATTTCCAGCAATAATTACAGGACCTTTTCTTCAATGAGGAGGGAATCTCTTGGTGTCAAGTACACATACTGAGTATCTGGTAACTTAGCAGTGCCAACTGAATGATCAATCTAATTCCATGAGCAAGTGACCAAGCCACACATATGTCACTTGGTCTATCAGTCTCAGTTTGGCACATTCACCATCCACACTCCCCATTCCTATTCTGCATCCACTCTTCCCCATCCATTATCCATTAATCCCCACTCCATTTATTCTTCATTTCTCAGCCAATTCCACCTTGGGACATTCTTCTATTGTTTTATCCTCAGCCACGACCCTATTGTTTTATATTTGGTCACTTTCTATTCTTGACCACACTCTTATTCTCTTATTTTAATTCTTCTATTCTCATTTATATTCCTTTATTCTATTCTTGATCATTGTGGACAATACCTCCACATGCTCTTCATACCTTATTGTTCTCCATTCCTTATGCCACCCTTATTCCACATCTCACTTCTTAACCTATATAAGTAGTGCAATGTATGTAGATAGTTCTTCACTATGAATATCGACTAGGTTTATACCTTCTTGCCTTCCCTTCTTCTGTCTAAAGTCCCTTACTCAGGCCAACACTCTTGGCACTCTCCCGGGTATCTCATCTATTCCAAATTAGTGGTATGCACAGAAAGTAGGGCATAATACACGAGTACATTGAAGCCATGCCACTCCAATTGGCTTGCAGGACTTGGCTAATTCATGCCAGCATTGTGAAGTCAGCATTATTACAATAGTGCTCCATGTCAAGCTTTGGTTACTGACAGACTTCAGTACTGCCGAGGAGTGTTGTCAAAAGGTCGGGCGGACTATGGCCAAGTCCTGTAGGCCAAGAGTAGTGGCATTGGCTTTAACGTACTCGTGCATTCCACCCTACTTGCCATGCATGCCACCGATTTGCAACAGACAGATACTCAGGAGGATGCTGATGATGCCAGACTAAGTCAAGGACTTAACAGAGGGGAAGAAGGTAGAAGGGCCTAAGCCTAGTCGGTATACCCATAATGAGGAAATATGTACATTCATGTCCTACTTATATAGGTTTAAGAAGCAACATGTGGAATAAGGCATGTGGAACAACAAGGTATGCAGAGCATGCAGTCATTGTCCACAATGAGTACAATTAGAATGAAGGAATGTAAACGGGCATAGAACAATAAAGGATAGGATAATAGAAACATGGCCAAGGACAGGACAATATGGAGTGGCCAACTATAAAACAATGCCTGTAACTGAGGATAATACAAGGGCAGGAAGTCCCAAGGTGAGACAGACTGAGGGGTGGGGAGTAGGCGTGGAATGGGAGTGAGGAATGCAACCGGTATGTGTGTCGAGCTGAAAACAGCTTGTCGAGTGACTTGTACATGGTTACTAACGGAGTGTCTGGTTGGTATGGCCGAGTTACTGGATCCTCGGTATGTGTACTTGACACTCCGCCCATACATCATCGGCATTCCTAGTGCCTGACACCAGGTTGGCAATCTAATAATATAGATCAGGCCATTGTCGAGTTAGCTCCCAGCAATTAGATTCAAAGGATCCAAGACCTACTCTGCTATCATCCTGTGCCTTGCACACTAAAATGTTTTTGAAAAGATTTTTGGGCTTTGGAAATTCTCCCCTGCTTGTCTCTATGAGATCGACACTTCTTCTCTGCCTCCTATGCAGAAGTGGGTCCCACCATGGGCAAACTTATAGGAGGAATATTTTCACTAACCATGGGATTTCTGCAAGCTAGTGGAGAGATAGCATCCAAAGCAAAGGAAATGCCCCTCAATGATAGAGAACTACCACCTTTGTTAGTGGTTTTCCAAGGGGCATTTTTGTCCCCAAGTTCCAATGCAACAGCAATACCCCCCCGATGCTGCTCCTCATGTAGGGTGCATAAATCCATCCACCCCTGAGAAAGTCAAACACAATATTAGCTTTGTTTTCAGAAATTTTGGTGTCAACCTGTGTGCTTTTGAATTTCAAATTTTTCTACATTTTTCTTATATTTTTATGCTCAATACTGAGCGAGTTATTTCTATTCTACTGTGTACATTACTGATAACACATGGAGTTGCTTCTGCTTGATGCAACACATGGCTGGCTCCCTGGGAAGGGACCGGTAGGTTGGCCCCTCACCAACCTAGTGCTTAGGGGCCAGCTCATGGATATTTGCAGGTGAAACACCACCCATGTATTTCCTCCTCCTCAGTGGTTGACATTCACTAAGGAGGTGAGCCTTATGTATTATTTAGTGTAAATAATCAACTGAATTTCTTCTTTTTCTACTGTAGAATAAATATTTCAGTATATTTAAATAATGATAACAGTGGTTGACATTCATTGAGGAGAATAAATATTTAGATTGTGCAGAAAAATCTCTGAACCACTGCAATAAGTTGCTCATAATTCTACACCTCACTCCTTTCCTCCTACCATTCCCCCATCTTCCAAGCCTCTTCCAGGACCATCCTTTCCTCTTTGGCCATGTGTACTTCCTCTGCTGGTCTCTTCTCAACCACTATCTGCTCATCCTCTTTTCTCCACTCCTCCAGAACCCTCTTCTCTTCTGAAACCTTTTTCTCCTCTGCTTTCTGATCATCCTCCTTCTTCCACTCCTCTGCCAACCTTTGTGCTTCTGCTAACTTCTGCTCCTTCTCCAGTTTCCAGGCCTCCTCCTCCTCCTTCTCCCCTTCTTCCTTCAACTGTTGCAACTTATCCAAAATAACAGTAGAGATGGTCCCAAGACTGAGTTATATTGGATCAGGGTATGGGTTCTCTTCCCCTAGGGAGCCTCTTTCTTTTTTTCCCAATGTGGACCACTGAATAGGAACTTGACATGGAGTACTTGTAAAGGGATTGGGCCTATGAGGCCAAGTTTGTGTGGTTGTAATTATTGAAAAGACAATTCCCTGCCTAACCATTCTGTGATTCTGTTCTATTACCTGCAGTTCCATGATCCCAAAGGTCCACTATCCAACAGCCTTACAATTCTGCTTTCACAGTAGGTGCCCCAAGGGGTCCCATGTACCTTACTTCCTTTGTTCTTTTGTTTTCTATTTGCCCCTTGTATTCTCCCCTCTCCTTATCTTTAGACCAGACAGTAGAAAATACAAGATAGTCTACATGTATATAAACCCCCAGTCAACTGGACTGTTTGCTAGTTTGAATATTGACTAATTTGTGTCTAGTTTTCTGACTTAGTTTCTGGCCTAATTCTGACTTAGTATCTGCACACGTGTTTCTGACTTTCCAACATTAGGGACAGACAATCAAGGAAATCACAACACATAAGTTGAAGCCAAGTCCCTTTGACCTTGAATGCCCACAACAACTAGTCATCTAAGTCTCTGTTGCAAGTCAACCACCAGCCTAAGTCCTGGTGCTTCATTGTCCACCTCCCATCACTTGTACCTTTATTACAATCTGACCCTATGACCTTGGACCCTGCTCATCCATGGAATTTTCCACCTCCCATGGAATCCCTTTGGAAACCTATAGAACTCCTTGATATCCATTTAATTAAGCACCTGACACATGGATTTAACACTGTGCTCTCAGACCCCCCTGATGAAGAGGTAGGAGAAGAAATTACAAGTGCCATTGAACATGCCAAATGCTGGTTTGAAACTAGATCATACAGACCAGATACTATGGAAATGAGAACTTAGAGACCATCCCACTGTGAATCTGTGCTGTGGGTTGACACCAGAGTGGGGATATTTGGATCACAACATGCAGTGAAGCTGAACAAACATATCTTGCCTCCACAGCACATCTCAGGCTCCCTAAACTCTCAGATCAGGTTTCTGTTGTCCTAAAGACTTTCCCAGTCATTTTTGATGATATTCCTACTACTTTTAATACCTTGCAAGACAGCTGAAATGTCATCTCTCTTATTAACAAGTAGTGATTTGCACAGGTATTGGAAACCCATGTGGGTAGCAGGTAGGGGAAGAACAGGTACAGGTCAGGGTCAGAATTGGCCAACCCACCCAAACCCATACCTGCAAGGCAGGTCGAGGCAGGTTTCCTGTAGCAGGCATGCATTGATATTGTAAAGGCAACCTAAGTAGGTGTTCTACCCTTGGGCGGCACACTGGCAAAAAGGGATCCAAAGGTTTAGTATAGGACCTAATACATAGTGACTAGCCTATCTGGTGAAGGGGGATCCAAAGAGAAAGCTCTAGGGAACCCTTCACCCACTAGCTACTGTATATAAGCACCATTGCTATGGCACTCCACGCCATACCAGGCATTGTCCTCTTTACCGACCAGAAGGTTCTGCCAGGGTCTCAACACTGGGAGCAAGCGACAAAAGGAAGGTCAACAGCTACAGTTAGCACTTCTGAAGGGTGACCGCCAATGGTGACGATTGTTTGGTGCATAATCCATTTAGCACTGCCATGGGTGGACTGAATGGGTCTCAGTTGGTGGGCATGAAGTGCAGGTGGGCATGAAGTGCAGGTGGGATGGTGTTGATCAGGAATGTGATGTTGATTGGGAATCAATATTGGGGGTTCCCCTGCCAGGTATGCTTAGGGAATGGCACGGGTCACCCACGGGTCAAATGTGGGTGACCCACATCCGACCCATGGGAAACCCAAACCCATCAACCCATGGGTTTTTTCCCACAGGTCGATGGGTGTTGGGTGTGTGCCGCACCTGCACATGCTATATGTAGGCGTGACGTATGACACAAATGTGCCATACACGGGCACAACGTACGACACAAATGCACTGCACATGTGCATGTCATATGTGTGAGCGTAAGGCACGTTAGTGTTAGCGCATGCACATATGGCGCGTCAGTGTCAGCACATGCACGTGTGGCATGTTGGTGTCGGCGCATGCACATGCAGCACATTGGTGTCAGCACATGCGCGTGTGGCACGTTGGTGTCAACACATGTGTGCATGGCACATGTGCGTGTGGCGCATGTGTGTGCAACACATTCATGTCATACACATACAGCGTGTTTGTGTCATATGCATATGGCCTAGTTGTGTCGTACGTGTACACTTGTGGCGTGTGGGTGTCATACGCACGTACATAGTTGAGGCAGTGAGTTGGGCCAGGTCATGGGTGCTCTCAGCTTGACCCGCACCCAAACCCAAGGGCACCTGACCTGGTCACCTGTGCGGGTTACCCTAACCCGTGCTATTCCCTAGGTATGCTGCCATGTATCTGTACTTGTGATTTTGCCCCTTGATTTTCATATGAATGTAATATGATCTTTTTTTAGCATCTGCTGGTTGATCTATCACGTAAATTCATATCATTTTTAAATGGTAGACAGTTGTTGCAAGAACTAAACTCAGAATGTGAATATGTACTCAAAAATGCTTCCTACTTTCAGCCTGGCAGGTCAGTGGCTCTGAACTGGGATTTTCTGCTCTCTGCTGGAGAAGGGTGGATGAGGGGCAAGAAATTTAAGGGAGGGTGATGCAGCAATGAAATATATGCAACTCCAAAGTGAGTAGTAGTCCATGCACATACACTCATGTGAGACATTGCATTCACTTGATGATAAATATAATACTAATTTGACATGGTCTCTATGTTTTTTTACAGGATTTCTCTATTTACACCAAAAACAAATGGCATGTAAACACCCTATAAAAGAATAAAGAGGTGTCCATGATTCTTTATCATTGTACTGAACTTTTTGTTCACCTCCTAGAATGTGGATGTGTGAGGTGCACAAAACATCTAGTGGTAGTGAAACATGTAAATCAGTACCAGTACCACAAGCTCAAAGTCTCAGTGACAGTGAGTGAGCTATTATACACACTGAAGCTTAATGTTGTTGTCCTGGTAGCTCTCATGCTGCTTCTCAATGTTTTTGAAGTGAAAGTTGTACATCCTTGCCAGGTGATACATGGTTAGGAGGCATGGCATAGCATCAAGGGTCATGCCAATCTTGTCTGTTAATGGTGAGTGACGCTTGATCTGAATACAAATCATGGGAGAAGATGTGCCTATTTGATGATGATGCACTATCTGTTGATGAGGAGCAAGGTCAAGGGTGCATTGCATGGTGGTTGAGGAACAGGAATCTTGTGCCTGCCCAATATACTGGTGGTTGCATTTGTAAAACATGTCACATCAATTAGTGTGGTTCCATTTGCAAAATATGTTGTGTTGATTAGTGGTGATTGTATGCATAGCGGTAGTGTATGGGTTAATGATAAGGAGTGCATCGCTTGTACATCATTTTTTTGCAACCCAGGCAGATGCAATGATGCAAGCAGAGAATTTTTAAGAATGTGGTCATGCACTACATGTGAGGGCTTCAAGTCAGTTGTGCTACATATGAGGGCATTGAGTCAGTTGCACTAAATGAGGAAATGTAAGAGACCATGACATTGCATGTGGTGAAGGGTAGGTAACATGTGAGTGATAACTGGTGTGTATGCCAGCATTCATATCAATGTGATCAGCATACCATATGTGCACTGCAGCATTGCACACCACAGCAGTGTATGGGTGTGCATGACCGTGTTACACACTACAGTGGTGTATGGGTGTGTGCAATGTGGCAGCATATCAGTGTGCATCTTGAGTGAGTCCTGGGGTGTGTGTCGTACCTGTGTGCATTCATGTGTACATAGTTGAAACCAAACTGATATAAGTGAGGTTAGAAGTGAACTTGAATTATATCATTAGCCAAATATATAAATTGTGATTTTTTAAAAATAGAAATATATTGGTTTTAAATTTATACCCATTCAACCTATGGGTAAAAAAAACACCCATTAAACCCATGGGTACCTGTACCTGTACCTACAAAAACCCATTACTTGTTATTAAGGGTAAAGGTATTCTCAGGTACAGGTACAGGTAGACATAATATACCAGAGGGTTGCCTGTGCCACTCACTGTTAACCAGAATGACCACATTATCACCCACCCCTCAATACTCCAACATATTGAACTCCTCTCCCACCAATGGAACAATCAGCAAACCAAACACCCATGTCCATAGTTCTCTTGTTTACAGATTCTCAACTTGCCAATAGCTGCATTAGCTACTACATTGCAGTCTGGGGTTACCTCCCCCTGATAACCAAATTCCTATGCTTCTCACCACAATGCTATAATTGTCATTGATTTAGTCACTTTGCGTGGCTCTGAAAGAGGACAGCAATTTGTGGATGATGCTCAGGGAAATACAAAAAACAAGACTGCTAATGTCCTAATGAAGAAAAATGTGATAAACCTATACCATGTCAACACATCACACTGAGATATGCTGTCTGCACAGGTACTCATGCAGCAACAAGCCAGGAATGCCTATTATGCAAAGCTGCCTTAGACAACCATGAATGAAAACTTGTTGAAGCAGGTCCCCTTCTTGAGGCCTAGTCAGGACAACAACAAACTCTATACTAGCTGGACCCAAACACTGCTTGACACCCCCAACTCCGATGAATGATGCTTCTGCAAAACATGTTGTCCAAATCAACTATTGTGCTACCAATCCTGGCCCACCTGCTCTGGCCTGGATGTGAGCTGTCTGTGATGTTCTGGCACCTCACTAGCAAATCATGGAAACAAATGGGGTCTTGTTTTTTTTTTCCCCTACACTCACAAAATCCAGCTGTCTTACTTCATCACATCATGCAATCTTTCTGCTGCAGTCCCCTTAAATAACAATATTAAACTATCTCACATAGCATTAATGGTTTGTAGTTAGAGTGCACCATAAGGGCTTGTGATTCGAGCACTACAATTGATTCTCTCTCTCTCTCTGATGTGGGCAGCAGTAGCTACATGGCCAAAAATTTCATTCACCATTTCTTTATTATCACAGTTCCTTGAAAATTCATGAATTTCCCACTGGAATGTAGTAAAAAGAGTGTTCAAGTACCTGAAAGGAATGAAAGATAAGAAGTTGATCCTAGGAGGAAGTTGGGAAGACATGGTGGGATATGTGGATGCCCACTGGGCTTCACAAGATCGCTGACACTCTATTTCAGCCTATGTATTCCTGATTCACTCTGGAGTATTCCATGCAGCTGCCAGAAGCAGACGATCATAGTACTTTCATCAACCAAGGAAGAATTTACTGCCTTGATGCATGCCACCAAGGAGGCAATTTGGCTGAAACAATTCATCAGCGAAGTTTTCCCGCCAAAATTTCCACAGGAATATGACCTGAGACACCATTCTCGTCGTAGGTCATCCCGAAATCTCCAACAATGCCTACACCGCAGGTGCACCACGTTCTGAATTTTGTTGTCGCTCGTGTGCACCCCGAGAACCATGTTGGATCTGATTTATGGGATACTGAATTTCCTGACCAGGGTTTCTGTATACAATAATGTTTTGAGGGGCTGCTAGCCCAATATGGTGGATTTCTTGCTACTAATCAATCCATGGCGACAATCGCGTCATGCATTCTATGGGATGCTGGAGTTTGTCTTGTCACTCCCCCTGATGGCAGGGAAGGTCTAATAAGACTGATAACTGACACACACAGCAACAAGTGCCTTTGGTGCTTGTCAATATGGATGCTAAAGACATGTATATAACAAAGTAACTACTAACCTTTGGGGCTTGTCAATATGGATGCTAAAGACAAGGCCCAAAGGTGCGCAATGGTGCATCGTTGTGGGCGCTTATTTTAAGTGCCAGAGAATGCACATGTAAAAGAGAAAAGCGCAAAAGAAAACCAAAGATGCAAGTGCAAAACACAAATGCAGGGGAATAAAATCATGACCCAATACCCCCTTGTTTCTATATTCTTAACATGTATTGTGAAAGTGTATAGAGGATGCCTGAACGTGATGGAAATCTGCTCCAGTGCTTTTATTGTTATTTTGTGGCAGTTTTCTTCCAAGGGACTGAGCAGCAGTAGCTGTAATCATGTCCTGAATATTCTCGGATGATATATTTTGGATAAATAAAGCCCTTTCAACATATGATATTTCTTCTACCGGGGATTACGGCTTGGATATCACAGAAACATGAGTAAAAGCACATCTAATTACCAGGGCTATCCATCACCGCGTGTTATGTCATCCGAGTTGTACACATTTGAAACAGATTGTCTGATATATAAACTCAAAGTCGTAGTTGTGTCATACGATGGTTCACATTGCCGACAACTTGGCACTTGGAAAGTATGATATATAATGGAAACAGTCGGGCATGATATTGAAGGTGGATTACAACTAGAACAAACAAAAACATCAAGACACTGAATTGTATTAACTATGTACCTAGATCAAACACAAAACCTAAGTATAGTCAGTCAGATGAAGATGAACTATGATAAGAAGTTACTCATGTTTCAGTTCCGAGACTGAGACGCTGGTACACGTGTCGTGACTAATCTATCCAATAAGTCGACCGCACATGATTGAGTTTTCAAGCGGTACTCTCACTGGTCACATTTTGTTTCCAATATCCTTCTACGTTACATCGCTACTAAGCGCCATAGCGCCATTCGCGCGAACCTAAAAGCCATTCAGCATAAGCTTCAGAGGAAGCTATGTATAGTCTCGGCGTTATGCAAGAACTACCGAAATTAAACTTGCCACCATTGCTTGAAATTCTACTGAAAACAGTCACCAACCCGCTAAATACGCAAAGCAAAAGATAATGAATTTTTTTTTTGGCCCACTTAAGTTGTCGGCACACCCTTCTGCTAACCAGTCAATGATCATCTCCGTAACGGTGTTCAACTTCTTTGACTTGGCAGCGATATGGAACATCAGAGCTCCATGCACAGCCTCAAATTTTAATTCAATCATTGCTTCTTAATGCACCATTTGTACAATTTCACTGAGTTCCAGCATGTTGTCTTGAGCACCTCATTTCCTCCCACCGTTATAAGGACTGGATCAATCACTTTGTCGACTCCCGCAAAACAAGTTTTGGTGCCTATGCTCGCTTGGAGATAGATGTAGTGTGATTCAGGGACCGATGAGAGGCAAGTTTTGACCCAGTTGCGTAGGTAGCTTGGTGTGACGATGTCCAGGTCCTTGTGCATCTTGAAAGGTTCTGAATCTGGCGAGATGGCAACCCAGGGAGAGATCATGCATGCTCCTCGAAATGGCCCGTTGGCGCAGGGTTAATATCCGGAAGTTGATGCAGAGCATGTGAGAGGCTGCAGGATAACATTGGCACCGGTAGAGTCGCTAGCAAGGTGGAGGTGTGATGGACGGAGACCCTTGGAGAGAAGGTACCGAAAGGCCAACGCGACTTGTTTTAACCGTGTAGGGAAGGATGTTGAGTGAATTGCTTCTGATATTGTCAATAGGAATGGAGTCACGTACCTTGCATCTGCTTACAGTACTCTAATACAACGATCCCGAGTTTTTTGCTATTGTGCCGATTAAACAGACCTTCTTGAACATTCTTCCAGAACGACAACTGGAAGTCTGACAGAGGTCCCAATAAAACCTCCACCTTGCTGAAGCATGTGATGAGAAAACAATATTGAACCGGTGTTGGATTCGTATTCACCATGACAATAGATTAAGACACAGTCGGTTCGATAGGCCCCACCCACAGCAAACGACCACCATGGTGCAGTCCCTCCGCAGCCGGGGTCATGCCAACCTGTGCGACCCAAGCTCGATATGCAGTAAACTTGGTCCCCGAAAGCTTCTGCATTTGATGGATCGATACATGAGATGTGATGTATCTCGCCGTTGAATCAAAGAGCACTCGATTGGTTGGGTTCCCTTTGTTTCTTGATAACCAACGAGCGATGAACGTATTGTAGATCAAAACTGCAAATATGGCGTCGTGATGAATTAGTGCAGCTGTTCAGCTACGGAAAGAACGTATTGGCATCGCACGGAGCCACAAGAACACGAGCACAAAGGAGCAATTTTCCTCAACATATAGGTTCCGAGGCTGGCTCTCCTGTCGCAAAGGAGGGTATTTGAATAAGGAAGGTGG
>QLPG01015816.1:0-11359 GCA_003314385.1 Gomphus sp. MG54 | reverse complement strand
GCCACTACTTCTAGCCTGCAGGACTTGGCCTTTACCCGTCCGACCCCCTTCGGCTTTCCTGAGGCCTGTCAGTATGTACGGTCCCTGACAGTCACAGTCAAATAAAGCACCCACTCAATGAGATTGGAATGCAGCAAAGAGGGTCTTGAGGTACCTGAAAGGGATGAGGGACATGGGTATAGTCTACAAGAGGGATTCTAAGACAGGGGGAGACAAGGGTGGACACCTTGATCCTTGGGGATTTTGCGATGCAAATTACGCAGAAGATTCATGTGATCCTAAGTCCACCAGCGGCTATGTATTCATGTTTGCTGGTGGTCCCATCGCTTGGAAATCAAAGGAACAAGTCTCCGTTGCCCTTTCCACCACCGAGGTGGAATATTATGCACTCGGCATTGCATGCCAAGAAGCAATTTGGCTGAGACAGCTATTTCAGGAGCTCCAGTTGCCTCAAGGAAAGCCAACTCATATATACTCTGACAACACAAGAGCCATTGCCCTCTCTGATAATCTGGTTTTTCACAGTCACTCCAAGCATATAGACATAAGGTGGCATTTCATCCAGGAACTCATTCATAACAAGGCCATTCGTACGACGCACATACCTGGGACGGAGAATGGAGCCAATTTCTTGATGAAAGCCTTAACTCACTTTGAGAATGAACGGTGCTTGCAGCTATTGGGTATGGAATAGATGATTGGAACTGAGGGGGAGTGTTAAGAATAACAGCTGTATGTCTCACAGTTCCATCATCTCCCCAACCACCCAGCCCTGTCTATCACACTTCCAATCCTGCTTAGACTTGCTCTGGACCGGTGCTGGGGCCATATTTCTCCATTATCTTGTTATGCGTATTATAAGTTTTCTCCATTTTTTCCGCTTCATTATTCTTCCCCTTTTTTCCGTTGTTAAGCACCACCCAGTCTTGACTATAAGTAGTACCATTCATTTCTTCGTCACTTCAGTCTTTCCCTTCAGAAGACTGAAGTGAGTACCATTCCTTATGCTTTGTGATATGTAGTGACTGACTTTCATTACTTAGCCATTGTCTTTAGGTAGATCTTCTAATGTCACAGAGTCTTTCCCTTCAGTTATGAAAGGGTACTCCCAGGTTGAAGGTATTGATTACACTGATACATTTGTGCCAGTCGCACATCTGGAATCTGTGTGGATGTGTTGGGACTGGCAGCTTCTCTTGGCTGGGAAATAAATCAGTTTAATGTCAAAACTGCATTCTTACATGGTGACTTATCTAAAGAGATCTTCATGGAACAGCCAGAAGATCATGAGGAAAAAGGGAAGGAGAGATGGGTATGCAAACTCCACAACTCATTATATGGCCTACGACAAGCTGGCCAATGTTGGTACACACGGCTTTACAATGAGATGTGCCAAGCAGGGTTCACCAGAGTTAGCATTTACCATAGCATATTTGTGAAACAAAGCAATCGAGGTCACATCATGGTCACAGTATATGTTGATGACATGGCTGCTGCAGCAAACAACCCTGAGACTCTGTCTTTAATGGTCACTGACTTATGAAAAATAATCAACATTGTTGACATGGGACCCATAAAATGGTTTTTAGGAATGAAGGTTACCAGGGATCAACTGGCATGCACCATATCATTGTTGCAAGGTGCCTATATTGACACCATCCTCCAGCATTTTGGCATGACAGATTCCTATGGTATCTCAACACCTCTAGACCCAAACATTATCCTTACAAATTCCATGTCACCCACATCTGATGAGGAAAGAAAGAAAATGAAGCAAATTCCTTACCTGGCTGGTGTCAATTTGTTAATGTATGCATTGATGGCTACACACCCCAATATCACTTTGGCAACAAACAGACTGAGTCAATTTAACTCCAACCCTTGTCTTTCCCATTGGACAGCGTTGCAACACATCCTGTGATATTTGAAATGGACTAAAGACTATACCCTCACCCTTGGTGGCAAGACCCACCCATCCCTCACTAGATACACTGATTCGGATTACACTGGTTGCACAGATACCCAGAGATCCACCTCAGGATATATATTTACTCTTGGAACAGGTGCCATTTCTTTGAATTTGAAGCAGCAGGCAATTGTTACTACATCGAGCTGCAAGGCTGAGTACATTGCAAGCCACCATGCTACTAAAGGAGCCATGTGGCTATGCTGTTTGCTTGCCATGCTGGGTTACCAACAAGACACCACCACCCTCTACAGCAACAACCTGGGGTCAATCACTCTTACAAAGGACCCCAGCTTCCATGCTAGGTCAAAGCATATCGATGTTCAGTTCTACTATACCCGTGAATGTGTTGATGCAAGAGACGTGTCTTTCAAGTACCTCCCAACCTCAGACATACCGGCAGATGTCATGACTAAAGCCCTTGCTTGACCAAAACACAAGAAATTTACTTTGTTACTTGGACTCGGACCTATCCATCACTGTGATGACATCCCATCATCACAGTGAGGGGGAGTGTTAGAATCTGTAGGTACTCATCAATTACATGTCATTGTGTTGTGTTCCACAAGTTCCACTCCTACATACCTTTTACCTTATTGTCCCATTTCACACTATTCTACACATTCCACATTTTCCATGGTATATAATCACCGTAGATGGTTTGTATCTCCTCAGTTGCATTCCACATACTCTACTGAGGTGAGATACTCACATTATATACTTAACATGGACTCACATACATTCATTACATGTAGATATACATTCTAAGTATTGTTGAATATTTAGTTGTATTCCACTTACTTGACTGAGATATACATTCTAGCTTTCTACATACACAATGAATATGTACCTCAGTGACGGGCAGTTCATTGAGGGGCTGCTATCTACTCATTTGACATATATATGGTCCTGGTCAAACGTGGCCAGGACCTTCATACCTTACTGTGTTCTATGCTTATATACACTAGTACCAACACCCCCCCTTGAGCAGAACGCATCCTGACCATCACATTCAGGTAGAGTACCTTGTGTTGAGGGAGGGCCTTCATAAACATGTCTGCTGCCATTTCATACATCGGCATGTAGTCAACATGAATGAGTCTCTCGCACACAGCTTGGCATATGAAATAGTAGCATATGTCTATATGCTTTGTCCTCAGGTGGTATTCATCATTCTTTGTGATAGAAATGGCTGAGACATTATCGAGGTGGATGGTGATGGGTTTTCTGAGTGGTCGAGCTATTTCTACGATGAACATTTGGATCCACAGGGCTTCTTTTGCAGCATGAGTGGCCACAATGTATTCAGCCTCAGTTGTTGATAGCACAACAATAGGTTGTTTTTTTGAGCTCCAGGAAACAGCTCCTTGTGAACATGTACCCAGACACAGTGCCTATGTTCCTGTGAGGCCCAGTCCACATCCAAGAACACTTCTAGGCCCTTCTACACTCCTCCAATGATGAGGCAGGTGTCCTTCATTCCCTTAAGGTAGCAAAAAACTCTTTTGACCACTTCCCAGTGTGCCCTCTCCGGGTTCTGCATAAATTGCACCAGGAAGGATATGGGAAATAAGATGTCCAGGCACATGCCTAGCACCGCATACATGAGGCATCTGATGGCCTCCCTGTAGGGCATGTTTTGCATTTTGTCAAACTAACAAGGGGTGGAAGGGGATTGGGACAGTGACAGTTTGTGGTGGGGTCAAGCGGTGTGCTGAGTGGGTTAGCATCCTGTAGAGTAAACCTCTCAAGTATTTTCTTAATGTACGCACATTGCAAGAATGAGATTGTGCACATCTCATGGTCCCACTTCACCTCTATTTCCAATAGCCAGCTCAGGTCCCCAAGATCCTTGATTTTGAGGATGGTGAGCAGTTCATCCTTGAATGTGCAGATCACGACTTTTGAGTTGCCGGCTATGGTGAGATTGTCAATGTCTATGGTGATGATCAGAGCGTCCTGGCCAGCATACCTGTAGAACACAGCATGCTCAACTTCGCAACATGTAAACCCGAACCTGTACATAAAGCCACACAGCATATTGTACCATTCCCTTCCTGACTGTTTAAGGCTGTAGATTGTGTAGTTGAGGTGGAAAACATGATGTTCCTGTCTAGGGACTTCATAGCCTTTATCCTGGCACATGTAATCTGTTTCCGTAATTGGGGCATTGAGATATGCACCGTCGATATTGGTCTGCTCAAGCTCCCAGTCATTCCTGACTGCTATGGCAGCGATGATGCAGATGGTAGAAAGTTTGGCAGTGGGAGAGAATATTTCATTGTAGTCTATCCCTTCCATTTGGGAAAAACCTTGCACGATGAGCCTGGTCTTGTAGGCTACAACATTACTATTTGAGTCATGCTTGTAGCAAAAGACGAGCCTGCTGCTAATGATGTTGGCACTATGCAGGGGTTCTATAATATCTCACATTTGCAGGGTTGCATGCTGGTCCAGCTCCCACTTGATAGATGCATCCCATGCTGGCCAGTCCTTGTGTGAACATGCATCATCCAGGCTAACTGGGTCAACTCCCATGCTCTGGGTAGCCACCGCGATCACATGTTTTAGCAAGTGGTGTGTTAGTTGTTTGTCCTCCATGCTGACTTCCTCTATCTCCTCCAGGACCACTAAGGCCACATTCCCAGTGGCAGTAGGCAGCCCCTTAGGATATATGGGGGCATTCACATGACCAGTGCTGCTGCCTGTGCTGTTGGCAATCCCACGCACGTACCTGGATGGTTTTCATATGTGGTGACCCCTGCCAAGTGGATCTGTGTCCACATCCTCGAATACTTCGAGTGGGTCATGTAGGGTGCATTCATGCATCTCACCCCTGAGAAGACAAACTCAATATATTCTATTTTCTTATCAATTTGGTATCATATTGTGTGCAATTTAATTCAAATTTTTTTGATATATTTCTTGTATTTTTATCCTCAAAATTGAGGAAGCTATTGTGTATTTACTTGTACGCTACTTATGGGCGCTTACCCACGCACGATGCGACGCGTGTGGCCAGCTCCCTGGATTAGGACCAGCAGCCTGGCTCAAACCTTTGATAGGGTCAAAGGCCAGTTGCAGGGTATATGCGGGTGAAACACAACCCACGCATGCCTCCCTCCTCAATTGTTGACTACACTGAGGAGGTGAGTTGTATAATATAATATACAAGCCTTTAAGGCTGATTTTCTTTCTTTTCTTTTGTAAGATAAATCAAATAGGTATATTTTCCGAATATACACTCAGTTGTTGACTACACTGAGGAGATAAATTAAATAGACTGCCTAGAAAATTCTCAATCCTACTGTATATTTGCTCATAATATCATCAGGTCAATCCACACATGACCTATGGGTGGGTCTGGTGATAATGGTGGTGGTCCTTGGCTATGAGGGGTGCCTCAGATGCCCTTACTGCCATGGGTGATGGACCCCCCCTCAGTTAGTGTATCGGCAGGTGTGACCAGGGCTGGAGAATCAAATGTCACATTTCGTTCGATGGTGATGTGATGTTTTCTGGGCCAGTAAACCCTATGGCCCTTACTTTCATCGCTGTACCCCATCCATCTCCCCTTATCTGCCTTGGAGTCTAATTTCCCTGTGTTTTCTTTCAGCACAAACACCCTTGTGCCCCACTCAGGTAAGTCCATAAGATCTGGCTTGATGTGATGCATAACCTCATATGGTGTTTTTCTGTCCAGTGCACACATGGCTGTCTGGTTCTGCAACCAGACTGCATGTTGCACCAACTCCATCCAGAGGAATTTGGGCAGACTGACTGCCAGGTGCATCACATGTGCATGCTCTAGTAGCATGCAATTGAGTCTCTCTGACACCCCATTCTCTTCAGGCATGTCATGTATGGTCAGGCTTCTGACCATTCCCTTGGACTTTAGGTGAGTGTTGAATTCTTTAGAGAGATATTCACCGCTGTGATCCATTTGTAGGTGCTTCACCTTTGCATTGTGTTGGGTCTCCACCCATGCCTCATACTGTCTGTATCAGCTCACTTTTCTTCACAGTAGGTACCAGGTATGTCCATCTGCAGTGGTCATCAGTGAAAGTGACAAATATTCTTTGCTGTCATAGCTTTGGGGATTTGCAGGTCCCCAGTCATCCAAATGGACCTTTTTGCCGATTCTCATAGCCCACGGTCCCTCTTGCATCTGTGGGACCGGCTTCCTTGTAGGTTTTGCTTGCGTACAGGCCATGCAGAAACCTGGTTGACTGGTTGTGTCTAGCTCAAGTCCCGTTATGACACCGTCTTGAATGAGTTTCCGGGTGACTTGTAGGGATATATGCCCCATCCAGCAGTACAGCTTGTCTAAAATGAGTGCTTTTCATGCCATACTTGTCGCGGCTGCTGTGGATTGATGTTCCACTTTGTACAGTCCATTTGAGAGTAGGACCTGCCCAAGCAGTGTCCCTCACTTATCCTGAATCAGACATTTCTGGTCCTTTAATAGGACTGAGTACCCTGCAGCATCGCAGCATGTCAACAAAATCAGCATGAACACAAGATCGGGGCAATACAACACATCTTTCAATGTAATGTGCATTGTGGTTTTTCCATTCGGGATTCTGATCTTCATTCTGCCTATACCAATAGCTTTACACACAGTTTTGTCTGCAGTATTGATTGCACACAGTACAATCTCCTTGAAGGTAATGAACCAGTGCCTGTCTGGTGATATATGCCCTGATGCACCTGAGTCATAGACATCAACTTCCCATCCCATCAATGCACTTGTTCCCAGTGCGAGAATGGTCCCAGCAAATGTCATCGTGAAGGCAAAATCCTTGCCTTGTGCTACCGCATTTGCTGAACTGCTATTGGAGAACCAGGAATTCTCCAATTGATTTCTAAAGACTTCTGAACTGGATCAGCAAACAAGATCCAAACCTCTCCTCTAAAGAAAGTCACCCATCAAATCAGTCCTAAAATGACTACCAAAAAATATAATAATATTTTGGCTGGCCATTTAAGAGTAAATTACTTATGGTAATTAACTCTTAAATAACAAAACCGTCGAGTCCAAGGAAAATCCTCAAAAACATATCTTTTTTGTCTATTCCTATTTGGACTCACAAGGAACCATAATTGGGTGTCAATTACTTAATACATGGAAAATGGGACCAAATTCCTGGGTCAAGTTCTCAGACCAACTTGTACAACAAATTCCTGGGCTTATATAATAGATATTACATAAAGGTCAGCCCAGAAGCATGGTTCAATTACTAATAATATTTTGTGACTTGACCAGTCACAAGACTACTAGCCATGAGAATATTCTTTACTTTTTATTATTAGTAACTACAAGGGTGACACTGTGACTTCCAGGGGATTCTAGGACCTTCCATCCCTTTCTTGAAACATTCTACTAATTTCCAGAAGGTCTTGCCTTATTAGGGAGTTATATAATCAGCTTAGAATTAGTATATATAGAGACTAGTTCTGTAGCATAGAAGTAGCTTAACTATCAATCTTACTTTCACCCATAATCTACCAGATTATCTTGTGCAGCAAGCACTCATAGGTATGTTGGTCCAAAGACCAGTGCCAAATCAACAGGTCCAAAGACTTGTTGACAGAAGTTCATTCCAAAGAGTAAATCTCAAACCCTTCTACCAAAGTGGAAGGTTTCTTGGACAAAAACATAAAGGTAGGCAAAAACATAGTAAAAGAACTAAATCAGATTTATAGAACATCTGTGGAAATAATCCTAGGCAAGGGTAGAATAATAGCTCATGCACATAAACTATTATTCCTACATGTAATTGACAAAGTACCTGCCAAGGCCCCCTCTAAACAATTCTTTTTGGACATTAACCCAGACAAGCATTCACTTGCTGTTATCTCGTCAGAGAACTTGATTAGGCTTTCATCACACCAAAGTTTTCTCATGGTTCTTGGGTTACCTCTTTTATGGTTCCAAAACAACTGCCTCCCTTCATGTCTTCATCCTTTTTAGCTTTCTTTTTAGCTTTAGAGCAGCAGTCTGCCTTTTTATGTCCCTTTTTCCCACAATTCCAACTCAATGTCGGTCTTTATGGTATTGGAGGTGCCTGTAAGGGCAACCCTCCTTCAGAACTGATCTCACAACTGCTGGAGGCTAGAACCAGCGGGACACCACCCAGCCCTGGATATCCTCCTAGGCATGACTATGGGACTTGAACCCAGAGCCTACCCACAGGCTTCTCAGATCCAAGCAGAGGAAATCCAAAGTTCAATTATAACTACTACCTAAGTACATGTAGGGCTCTCACCTAAGCAGGGGAAATCCAAAGAGGAAAGTCTAAGGATCCCACTGCTGGTGAACCTCTTTTATACCCTTTATGTAAGTGGTCTGTGCACTAGCTTATAAGTCAACACAGGCGCTTATTCTAGGTTCCAGTCATCATGCTAAGACCATTCCTATCTCCTGCTCGGTGGTCCCTCAGACCTGGGTCTCCTGACCTTGGAGTTGGGGGGGAGTCTGAGATAGGGCTTTGGAGTTGGGGGAAGTCCTAAGATAGGGCTTCAGAGTTGGAGGAGTCCAAGATAGGACCTTGGACTTGTCATCAGGACTCGGAGGGGATCATCCTCTGACATCGGTGGTCTTTCAGACTCTGGTCTCTCATCCTCAGAGTTTAGGTAGAGTCTGAGATAGGACCTCGGACTTGTCATCAGGACTCGGAGAGGGTCGTTCCCTGACAGTGCCCTTGTGTACCTGTGACTTTCCCCACCCTTTTGCTGCAGTGAGAGTGTTCTTACTCTCTTTCAGTTGATGCTCCTCGATGGTGAGTTGTTTGAACTCATCAATCAACATACTGACCACTTGATCTGGCTCTGACTTCACCTTCATGTGCACTGCTGACATCGTAATTGTGTTAATCAGTGGGTGATATGACTTAGGGAGTGACCCAAGGATGACGGTAACTAGGTCATTGTTAAGTCCGCGTGTCAGGCACTTAGCTAGCACTTCCGAAGGGGTTATCCGGGTCAGCGTGAAGGTCCGTGATGGGGCCGAGGACCGAGACGGAAGTCGGACGGACTACGGGCGGGGGACAGAGGTGCCGGGAGCTTAGGGTAGGTCGCGGAATGGTTCAATCCGGTTACTGAGGTGTCGAGGTCGAAGGGACTTGGCTTCAACTTATGTGTTGCGCCCTCCTCGATCGTCTGTCCCTAATTTCGGAAAGGAGGCGGAGTTTACCGGAAATGAATCGGAAACTGGGGGGGGACTAATTCAATATTCGTACTGGCGAACAGTCCAGTCGTCTGTCAGACTATATACATGTGGCTTATCCTTGTACTATTTTAGCCGGTCATAAAACAAGGAGAAAGGAAGTACAAGGGGTCAATAGGAAAGAAGAACAAGGAAGTAAGGTACGCGATGGTCCTGCACGTCAGTTATCAAGTATCGGAACCTTGACTTCGGAGTCTTCGGAGGTTTGGAAACGCGGAACCTCGGAATATATATCGGACATCCGGAAATCGGTTATTCAGTCTTTGAGCAACTGGAAAAGTCCCGGAAAAGGTGTGTGTGGTTGTGGGGGTTGGTATGGGTTTAGTGAGAGTACGGGCCATAACAGTCATCATCGGTGAGTCCAGTGTTCATCCCAGCGAGTTGCTTTTGCATCCTCATAATTGCCTCCAGGTGTGTATGGATGTTTGACTTGTCCTTGCATTTCATCTCATACATCTGGTACCACATATCGACCTTAACGGTGAGTGCTCTGGTTTCATGTTTTGAGCACACAGTGTCCCATACGTCCTTGGCTGTAGGGAGGTTGCAGATTTGAATGAGGAGGCTGTCAGGGACCATGGTAAATATCTGGGCCATGATCGTGGCCTCCTGCTGATTGTAATCATCCCAGTGTCTTTTTAAGTCATCCAGGTCCTCTTCCTCCTTCACCGCTAGCCTATGCCCCCTGGGATAGGTGGGGATCGGAGGGGGGATTCTGGTGGTCCTGTCCAGGTGACATTTTGTACTACAAGTCACAGACAGGGTGGCTAATGTTTGAATTTTCCAGGTGACCCAGTTTGTGCTGTCCCTGGCCAGCTTTGGGATGACAAATGACTTAGAGGTAGGGGTTGACATAGTGGGCTCTGCGGGGCCCATAACCTATAGCGGTTATGCGCAGTAGCTAAATATAGGACAGATGCAATATAATGAGTGCCTGTATATCTAGGTGTACAGAAGGAATAGGTACCTCAGTGAACAGGTGGTTCACTGATATGTATTGTTACTATACCTAAATACAGGAAGGCTGCAATATAATGAGTGCCTGTGTATCTAGGTGTACAGAAGGAATACGCACCTCAGTGAATGGGCAGTTCACTGAGGGCTGCCATCTACTTGTTTGACATATATATGGTCCTGGTCAAACATAGCTGGGACCTCCATACCTTACTGCATTCTATGCTTATATACACTAGTTCTAACACATCAACAGTAGCGGACCCCTGATCAGCATGATAATATATTGTATGTGAGTTGGTGTGGCATCCATGTGACTTCTCAGGATCTCCTCTTTTCAATTGCAATTGGATCATGCCTGCATAGAATTTTTTTTGAATAACTTATTTTAGAATGAACCAATTATCCTCTGGTCCAGGGCCAGTCCCCATATTGTGTGGATTTTTTTATCCACGGTCATGATATAGATATTTTATGAGAATGGTCTCAATAGATAACAATAGATTTGAACAAATGTGACATAGCATCCTCAGTGCAGGTTACTAGATCTAGCATGATTAACTTCAGCCAACTCCATCTCATTGAGTGTGCTCCGATCATTCTGAGATAGGATTGGTGCCATCCAATGTACAATGATTAACATACCATCTGGCCCTATATTGTGGTGTGCCAAGTCAACTTTCTAAAGGTGAAGCTGGCACCAACTGAAGGTTTCTGACTCAGTCATTAGGGCTTAGGGTTCAACAAGCACACACTTGCACTAAGTTCTTTCTTGGATTAGTATTGATGTCAAGCGTCGGATACTGACGGACTTCGGTACTGCCGAGGGGTGTTGTCGAAAGGTCGGGCGGACTATGGTCAAGTCCTGCAGGCCAAGAGTAGTGGTGTTGGTGTCAAGTCCACGTACCGAGACCCATCCGCCAGCAGTGCCGACCGAGCAATCATCCTATATCCACGACCAAGTGACCACGTTGCCTGCATAACACTTGGTGTGCCGGTCCCGGCTCGGCACCTTCGCCATCCGCACTCCTCAGTTTGTTTCACCTCGGGACTCCCCGTCCTTGTATTATCCTCGGATGCGACCCCATTGTTTTATATCCAGCCACTCCCTATTGTCCCATTTCGAGTCACGATCCTATTATATTGTCTCTCATTGTTCTATCCCCGCTTTGCATTCCTTATTCTAATTTTGTTCATTGTGGACAACAACC
>QLPG01015811.1:0-10582 GCA_003314385.1 Gomphus sp. MG54 | reverse complement strand
CTTAATCTTCTTTATTTAACTTCTTTATTCTTAACAGGATTGTAGCAGGTGAGCCAGTTGGGGCCAAGTACTGCAGGGCAACTGCCATCCAATGATATTACATAAAAAGTAATGTTCTGAAGTTTGCTGGTCTGAAATCAGATAGGGACCATAGTGGTCTGAATAATGACAGAGTTGGTAGAACTGTCAAATAATTTCAATAGAATAGCAGGAACTGAATTAGTAGGCAAAGAATATTTTTGCACAACTTATGATTCAATAAAGCAGTCTGAAGAACCACAATCTAAGACCATAACAAGAGGAAACTCAGAAATAAGAGAGCAAGTCAAATTAAGTATTAGAGAAGTTTTTGAAGTCTCAGAAGTAGAAGATACGTGAGAAATAGGAGAAAGGGTGTTCAAGAACAGCATGTGAGAGAGGCTAACACAATCCTCAGCTTGTGCATTTCTGTCAAGTACACATACTGAGACCCGTTTATTTGGCAGTGCTGACCAAGCAGCCATCCTGTGTTCATGTCCAAGTGACCATGCTGCATGCATATCACTTGGTACGCCAGTCTTGGCTCAGCACATCCACCACCCATACACCTACTCCCCACCCCTCGGTCCACCTCACCTCAGGACTTCCTGCCCTTGTGTTATCCTTGGTTACAGCCCTTGTTTTATAGTCAGGCACTTTCTATTGTCCTATCCTTGGCCACATTCCTATTATCCTATCTTTTATTGTTCTATCCCCGTTTTGCATTCCTTCATTCTAATTTTACTCATTGTGGACAATAGCCATATGCTTTGCATACCTTGTTATCTCACATTCCTTATTCCACATGTTGCCTCTTAAACCTATATAAGTAGGACATGCATGTACATATTTCCTCATTCTGGGTATCAACTAGGCTTAGGCCCTTTTACCTTCTTCCCCTCTGTTAAGTCCTTGACTTGGGCTGGCATCATCAGCATCCCCCCGAGTACCTGTCTGTTACAAATCCATGACACGCATGGCAAGTAGGGTGCAATGCACGAGTATGTTGAAGCCAACGCCACTACTCTTGGCCTGTAGGACTTGGCCATTGTCCGCCCGACATCCTTCAACAGTACCAAAGTCCATCAGTACCTGAACCCTGACAATTTCTGAGGTTTCAGCTTATTTTCTTGACTCAGTTGCCATGTTGTCTTCGGCATTGATGTCAGATGTGCTCGCGTTGGTTGCGCATGCTTTCATCAATTTTTTGTTGTTGGTGTTATTGTTTTTGTTGTTAAAAGAAGAAGAAGTCAATGATGATTGGGAATTGGATTTGGGGCAGTCTTTGACCATGTGACCTTTTGAAGCACACAAGAGACAGAGTCCTGCATCGATTTGCCTTTGACATTCTTCAGGCAACAGCTTTCTATCTTTCCCAAGCTTAGATGAAATGTCATTAGCATGGTTGTTATTATTAGAAGACTTAGCATTGCTGTTATTCTTCCCCCCTTCTTACTTTTATCATTGTTTGAGTTGTTAGAGTTGGAGGAAGACTGGTTGTTGTTATTAGAGTTGGATTGGATGAGGACCCATTCGGCTTTGCAGGCATTCCAAAGTTGTTGAACCCCTTGCATTCCCAGTATCTGCTGTTGATCTCAAGTGAATATTGTCTGAGTTCAGCAAGAGTATTGAATTGAGGGAAGTTAAGGAGGCTGTCCTTGATGCATCCAGCCAACCCTTTGTATGCTGCATATGCAAAGGCAGCGTCGTTCTACTGAGTGCGAGTAGAGGCTTGGGCAAAGTCGATGAAGTATTGTGCTGCACAATGTGTGTATTTCATCACTATCTTGCCGAGCTCAATTTCTGCTTGCACAGTGCTGTTGAATGGACCAAAGTTGGTCTCAAGTTCTTGACAAAAATCCTTCCAGACTGTAAGCCAGCTAGGCTCAGGTTGGATCTGTTGGGGTATGATTTTATTCCCCTGCACTTGTGTTTCTCTTTTGTACTTTTCACTTTTGCATTTGCATTCTCTGGCGCTTAAAATAAGCACCCATACCGATGCACCATTGCACACCTTTGGGTCTTGTCTTTATGTTAGCATCCGAGTTTGCATCAGGTCCGAGCTGATGTAAGTCGGTCCAAGTCGTGTGTTTGGAGTCGTAAGGACTTGGCTTCAACTTTGATGTTGCGCCCTCCTCAATCGTCAATCCTTTTTTTCGGAGTTCAAGAGTGAGTGGGAATACAAGTCGATATTCAAACTAAGGTATAGTACAGAAGTCTGGAGGTATTTATACATGCAGTCCTTATTGTAACTAATTGGGAATAGTCAAGAGAACAACAAGACAAACGAAAACGGGGAACAAGAGAAATATACATCTGGTGTTACAATAAGACAACAAGACTATTGTTCGACGAGAAAGGAAGGATGTCCAAGGTCCAAGGGTATCGATGCTATTTGGACTCGAAGGTGAAGAAACAGGCTCAGACTTGATTTGGAGGGTGGTTCCTTGTAGCACCTGATATCGGATGCCCAAGATGTCAGGGTTATATCTCGGATATAACAGTGCCCCCCTGTTAGGACCAAGCCTCGAGGTCCTGGTGTCTAATGGTGACAGAAGTTACTGTGGGAAGATTAGGTGATTGGGCATCGCGATAAGGTATATAAGGAGGGCCCTCTTTTCATGGCGGCCAACCATGGCTTCATTACCCCCCATAGAAATAGACGTGGAGGCCATGCTTCTAGCCCAGCTCGAGAAAGTCCGAGCGGAGAAAAAGCAAAAGGCCAAGGAGGAGGCCAGAGAGGCCAAGCATAAAGCCAAGGAGGAGGCTGAGCAAAAGGCCAAGGAGGAAGCCGATCGTAAGGCCAAGGAGGAGGCCGAGCAGAAGGCAGAGGTAGAGGCCAAACTCAAGGCCGAGGAGGAGGTGAAGAAGAAGGCCGAAAAAGAGGCCGAGGAGGAAGCTGAAAGGGAGGCCCAAAAGGCCGAAAAGGAGGCTAAGGAGGAGATGGAGAGGCTCCAAGAGGAGGGGAAGAAAAACCTCCTGAAGGAGGGAGGAGTCGGGGGTCTCTAGGACACTCCGAAGGTTCCAAGAAGAATCCCTCAGAAGAAGAGCGTGAAGAGCTCCCAAACAATCTTGGAGCTCTCGACAATAGTGGAGGACATGCCCCAGCAAGGGGGTTCTTCAGGGGTTGGAAATTGGGGGCCATCCCCAGACATGCAGGAGGGGAGCTTGGGCTTGACCGAGCGGGAGAAGAGGAGGATAAACATCCTCAAAAAAAGTGTGTCTCTCCTGATCACGCGGGCTCAGAAGGCCCATGAAAACAGCCAGATGAGGGCTGCAAGATTGGGCAGTGCCAAGGTAGGTCTCGGACCATTCGAGTTGTCGCAGAGATTGCTGATGAGTCTGCACCCTGAACTATATCATCAGGCATCTGTCAAGCCCCAGATACCAAGCTCTGTTCACTCGGTAGTACCGACCGAACAACCCCTGCCTTTTAGTCTCACACACCAGTGACAAGGCATCCCTCGCCAGTACATGGCCTCGGTCCGGTACATTTGGCTCATCGTTTGGTTTACTTTCCTCATTCTGTCCCCTCTATCCTTTGTCATTCCTTCATTCTCTATCCTTCCCCTTGTCTGTTTACCTTTGGGACATTCACTCCTTGTTGCCACTTGGCAGTGGCCCTATTGTTTTATGTTCTGCCACTCTCATTGTTCTATTCTCACTCACTCTTTTGTCCTCGACCATACCTTATTGTTCTATTATCATCCACATTCCTTTGTTCTATTCCTGATCACTGTGGACAATACCTCCACATGATTCTTCATACCTTATTGTTCTCCATTCCTTGTGCCACTCTGTTCCACATCTCACTTATTAGCCTATATAAGTAGCCAATGTATGTAGATGGTTCTTCGTTCTGGAAATCAACTAGGTTTACGCCTTCTTGTCCTCCCTTCTTCTGTCCCAAGTCCTTTACCTGGGCCGACACTCTCGGCACTCTCCCAGGTATCCCTCTGTCCCAAATCGGTGGCACGCATGGGAAGTAGGGCGCAACGCACGAGCACGTTGAAGCCATGCCACTACTTCTAGCCTGCAGGACTTGGCCTTTACCCGTCCGACCCCTTCGGCTTTCCCGAGGCCTGTCAGTATGTACGGTCCCTGACAGCATCCGAGGGTGCGTCCGAGGGCTGGAGGATGGAGCCCAGTCAGATCTGCACTCATTGTACTAATTGGGGGGATCCCCGCATATGGCCCTCTTCGGAGAAGGGGTCCTCTTGTTTTGTCTACGCTAATCGGAAGGTGAAGTGCAAGGAGAAGGGTGATGGGGAGGAGGAGAAGGGTGCTAAGGGGAAGAGAGGAAGGGTTCCTTTGGAGGATGGTGTGGGTCCGAAACCGAAGAGGCAGAAGGTGGAGGTGGTGATTGAGGGACCATCTTGGGGTCTGAGCACCTCCAGGGTTGAATTGAGGGAGGTGGTTGAAGAGCTGCGGGGGTTGAGGCGGGATGTGCAAGGCATCCAGGAGGAAAACCGGAGGATCGCCGAGGCCCTGGTGCACATGAATGACCTCCGCATTCTTGAGCAGGCTCGGTGGTACAACTGGTCGCAGAAGACGGATAAGTGGTGGGGGAGTACTCCGAGGGAGAACTGGCCGGGACCTCCAAAGGGTAAGGGGAAGGAGAAGGAGGAGGATAAGGGGAAGGGTAAGGAGAGGGAGAAGGAAGATGACGGGGGTTTGGGGGACAATGGGTCGGACCAGGAGGATGCACCTGGGTCTTCAAAGTAGGAGTTTGTATTATATTTGCAATATTTTGAATCTTGAGATCGAGTGAAAATGTCTAAGTCAGAAGAAGTGAACTTATCGGTCTAAGGTGAGGGTCTCTAGGACATCACCGAGGGGCCTGGTTTGTCAGGGTAGGCTCAGTGGAAGTCAGAGACTACTTCAGAGGCGTGGTCAAGTTTGTTGGCTGGCAGCCAGGATGTTTCATCCGCGGTGCCTTCATATCCAGACCACTTGACTAAGTATTGCAAGGGGCTTCTTCTTCTTCTTCTGTCGATCTTGGAGTCAAGGATCTCAGAGATCTCATATTTGGGTTCTCCCTCGATGATGACTGGGGGTTGAGGTGGGAGTATGTGTTCGGGGAAGGTGTTCGGAGTTGAGGGTTCAAGCATTGAAATGTGGAAGACTGGGTGCATGGCTCTCATGCTTTTGGGGAGTCGCAGGGTGAATGAGACGGTTCCTACTTGTGCAATAATTTCAAAGGAACCTAGAAATTTCTCTGCTAGTTTTTTAGGTCTCATAGTTCGGATGTTCTTGGACTTAATGAAGACTTTGTCTCCAATCTTGAAGTCCAGAGGAACCACTCGGTGACGATCTGCGGAGGCTGAGTATTGGGTCAGAGCTTCGGATATAGTCTTTTGGAGTTGTTGGTACAGGTCGTCCAAGTCAACTACAAAGTCATGTGCCCGAGAGGAAGCAAGGTCGCGTTTGGGGTGGAAGGTAATGTTCGGGTGATAGCCTTTGTTGGCATAGAAGGGGGAGATTCCCATCGTTGCATTGGGGGCATTGTTGTATGCGAATTCGGCGATGGGTAATAGTTCGGACCAGTTGTTTTGCTGGTAGTTGCAATACACTTGGAGATACTGTTCGAGATTTTGATTCATGCGTTCAGTTTGTCCATCCCCTTCGGGGTGATACCCTGACGTGAAGTGAAGCTTCATGTCCAAGGCCTTGCCGAGGGATCGGAAGAATGAGGAGACAAACTCGGATCCTTGGTCCGAGGTAACGTGTGAAGGTACTCCATGTTTTGAGAATACATGTAAGACGAAGAGTCTGGCAAGGGTTGGGGCAGTAATTGTGTCGACGGTGGGGATGAAGAGGGACTGCTTCATTAGGCAGTCTACGATGACGAGGATAGTGTTGTAGCTGTCCAAGGTGGGCAGTTTCTGTCAAGTACACGTACCGGGGTCCATTATTCGCCAGTGCCGACCGAACAACCATCCCACGTCCATGGACAAGCATCCACGCAGCACGCATAACGCTTGATACACCGGCCTCGGTTCGGCACATTCGCCATCCGCACTCCTCGGCTCGTTTCACATCGGGACTCCCCGTCCTTGTATTATCCTCGGACGCGAACCCATTGTTTTGTATCCGGCCACTCCTTATTGTTCCATTTCAAGTCGCGACCCTATTATACTGTCTTTTATTGTTCTATCCCCGCTTTGCATTCCTTGTTCTAATTTTGTTCGTTGTGGACAACAACCACATTGCTCTGCATACCTTGTTGTTCCACATTCCTTATTCCACATGTCGCTTCTTAACCTATATAAGTAGGACATGCATGTACATACTTCCTCATTCTGGGTATCGACTAGGCTTAGGCCCTTCTACCTTCTTCTCTTCTGTTAAGTCCTCGACTCAGGCCGGCATCTTCAGCATCCCCCTGAGTATCTGTCTGTTGCAAATACAGTGGCACGCACGGCAAGTAGGGCGCAACGCACGAGTACGTTGAAGCCAACGCCACTACTCTTGGCCTGCAGGACTTGGCCATAGTCCGCCCGACCTTTTCGACAACACCCTTCAGCAGTACCGAAGTCCGTCAGTATCCGGCTCCTGACAGTTTCTCTATGAAGTCCATAGAGATGGAGTTCCAAGGTCATTCGGGGATCAGTAATTGCTTGAGTAGCCCGTAAGAGTGATGTCTCTGTGGCTTAGACCTCATACAAGTGGTGCAAGATTTAACGTAAGACTTAATGGAATCTCGGAGTTTGGGCCAGACATAGTCTCTTTGGATGAGTTCTAATGTCCGATTCTGGCCGAAATGTCCTGAGATTGGGTGGTTGTGTTTGTCTTGTAGAACTTGGAGTCGGAGGTTTCCATGATCGGGGACATAGATTCTTTTATCGAGGAGGAGGAGTCCATCCTCGGAGATGGTCCATCGATCGGTGAGGTTGTCCATTTGGGACGAGGTTGTGGGGTCTTCTCGGAGTGAGGTTCGGATGTCTTTATGGAGTTGTTCTACATCCATGATCATTGCAGCCTGCATTACCAGAGTGTACAGGGAGGTGGCTCGGAGCGATGATACCAGTTGTTCCATTGTAAAGACTGGTCGGAGGTTGTGCAGATTGATCTTGGCGTAGTCGCTTCCTCCCTCTTTAGGGTAGACATCCCATCGTCTAGTCAGTGCGTCGGGTTTAGCACTGAGGCGACTGGGTCAGAAGCGGATTACCATGTTGAACTGGGAGAGATATTCAGACCATCGGACCTGCCGACGGGTGAGTAACTTGGTTGTTGAGAAATATTCTAAATTCTTGTGGTCGGTAACAACGTTGATTGGATCTGCTGAACCTTCTAGGTAGTGCCTCCAGGTTTTGAAGGCCTCAAAGATGGCCAGTAGTTCTTTGTCATGTACATCATAGTTCAATGCTGGAGGGGTGAAGGTTCGCGAGTGGAAGGCTATGGGGTGGATGTCATTGTCTGTTAGCGATATGGTAGAGAGAATTGCTGCGAGGGCGTAGTCCGAGGCGTCAGACTCAACAATGAGTTGAGATCCGGGGATCCACTGGTGAATGCCTTCTTGAGCGTCTCGAAGGATGTTCTGCAATTCTCAGTAAAGTTCCACGGAGTATCTTTTTGTGTCAAACGAGTTAGCAGCACTGTGATGTCGGAGTAGTTGAAGACGAAGTGTCGGTAGAAGTTTGCGAATCTGAGGAAAGACTGAATGTCTTTGATTTTTCAGGGTTCGGGCCATTCCTGGATGACTTTGACTTTGTCGTTGGCCATGGTCAGGCCCTTCGGAGAGAGAATGTATCCGAGGTACTCCACGGTGTCGGTGTGGAAGAAGCACTTGTCTGCCCAGGCATATAAGTGGTTCGCTCGGAGGCATCGGAGGACTTCCTTGACATGGTTTCTATGTTCTTCTAGATTGTCAGAGTAGATCAGGATGTCGTCCAGGTATACTAGTATGGACAGATCTAAGAGGTCGGAGAAGACGTCGTTCATGAATCACTGGAAGGCAGCCGGGGAGTTGGTGAGTGGTGAATATTTGCTTTCGGGGGCTGTCCAGGAGATCGGAGATTCAGGGAAGTGGGTAGCGATCCTTCTTCATTATCTTGTTTAGCCCACAAAAGTCGACGCATAAGCATAATGATCCATCTTTCTTTTGTGCGAAGAGGACTGGAGCACCCCCAGGGGAGCGTGAGGGTCGTATAAACCCTGTGGATATGTTTTCATCTAAAAACTCTCGGAGGGACTTCAGTTCACTTTTGGAGAGAGAATAGATCAGACCAAATGGGGGTGATGTGCCTTCCTCCAGTTTGATTTTGAGGTCATATGGTCGGTGAGGGGCTAAGGTATTGGCCCGAGTTTTGCTGAAAATGTCTTTGAACTCATGGTACTTGCTCGGGACGTTACTTAGGTCTATCGGACCTTCTTCGGAGTCTTGGTGGTCGGAGAGGAAGAGGTGGAAGGTTTGTGTACCTTCCATTCTTGATATTCAGGCAAAGGCTGCTGCGTTGACTAAGGCAACCTTTGGTGCCACGAGCTGGGGTTTCGGAGGGACAGGGTTTTGGATGAGCATGGAGTCGTAGCTGCTGGCTCGGATGGTACCTGGAGATTAGTTGTGGTCAGAGAGCCAAACGATATACTGCCCAATACCCAGTCAATCAACGGATTGTAGTGGGTGAGCCAGTTGTGTCCAAGGACTGCCGAGCAACTAGAATCCAACGGAGTTACGTAGAACGTAATAGTGTGTTGCTCCCCTGTTGGGAAGCGAACGTGGAGGTCAATGGCTTTTCGAATTACGGAGTTGGAGGAGCCATCGAAGAGTTGTAGTGGAATCGGAGTGATGTCATAGGTTCGGAGTTGATGCTTTGCAGCGTAGTCAGAGTCCAGGAAGCAATGAGTTGATCCTGAGTCTATTAGTGTGTCGATATATGTGGTTTCAAGGTGGAGATGGATGGTCAAGGAGTTCAGACTGGAAAGAGCAGATGCGTTGAGTCTCATCTCCATTGGTGCATCATTGGGTTCAGTGCAGCCCCTAACTGATGCTGGAGTTGAAGGGCTGCTTAGAGATTTTTTGACTCCAAGGTATCTTCTACTTTGGAGATTGTTGCCTCGGTCATGCTTTCTACGATAGTAGTCGCACATCCTTTGGTGGCGGCAGAGGTTGACTTGGGACATTCCTTTGCTACGTGACCGGTTCTTCCACAGAATAGGCAGAGGTTGTGCTCGAAACAGTGTTGTCGTTCTTGCAGCGTGAGTTTGCCATCTTTGCCAAGTTTTGTGCTCATGTCTGAGGTTGTCTTATTCGGCATCTGACTGGGGTTTGGAGGTCTGGTGCTCATACTTGCGATCGGAGCTGTTAGTGCTCTGTTTCTGTCATATGGACGTTCAGGGGCTTTGGATATAGAGGCTTCCCAAGACATTTTGGAGCGTCTTTCCCAGTAACGGGAGTCGATCGACTAAGAGAGTCATCGTAGTTGTAGTAGGGAGTCGGGCTTTCCTACGTGGGCGATTTCATCTTTGATCCTATTGGGTAGGCCATTGTAGTATTGATGATGGAGTGCAGAGTCTCCCCACTGAACGCAAAAAGCGAGTCTGTTGAATTCCACCATGTACTTTGTGATGCATTGGTTGTCGCATATTCGGAGGGCTTCGAGGTCAGCTTCGGCCTCCCCTTCTGGATCGTGGGGGCCAAAGTTGGCTTTGAGTTTGGAGATGAATTCCTGGTAATCGTAGAGCCAGTAAGAGTCTTCTTTGGAGGAGAGACCGGGTTTGAAGTAGTCCAAGGCAGTGCCAGTTAGGTACGATAGTACATAGGTTACTTTGGCACTGTCGGAATCAAAGGCATCAGGACGGTCTCAAAAGTTTAAGGTGCACTGCACCAGGAATGGCTGTAGCTTCTTAGGGTCAGAGCCATCGAAGGGGTCGGGGTCTCGAATCTTGGTCTGAGCTGATGATTTCTTTGAGCCGGACAGATGTTTGGCTAACATGGTGATGGCTTCTGCCAAGTTAGCTTCAGCATTGGCATCGTCTGAGGGTGGCATTGGGTTCTCTAGAAGGGAGTTTGACGAGTGTTTGGATGGTGGGTCTGGGGCTGGTGGAGGGTTTGGTAGTGTATGGACATTGGGTTCTGCGGCAGATAAGTTTGGGTCAGGGATGCGTGGCATACCGAAGCTTCCGTAAGTCTTTGAATGGCTCTGATTCATTCGCTGCATCTCATAGACGATGAGGAGTGTGAGTTCGAATATACTGTTAGCGTCTGAGTTCATGTTGTAGAGTTGCTCTAGGTAATTAATATCTAAAAGCCTGCGCACACCAGTCCTTTTCTCTGGCAGGATCTAGCGCAGTCGTTCGGCACAGCTGGAATAGGTTCTGTGACTCGGCAATGTATGAACAAAAATAGAAAGTGAACAAAATATGGTGTGATGTGACAGGGACGTGACCTTGATGAGATGCGAATGTGTCATGCTGACTAAGACTTGGACTTTGATTTTGGGACTTGAATACAATAGTCTAGATGTTTCTAGACTAGTCTTGACTTGGACTTGTAGACTGGACTTGGGCTTTAACTTGTGAACTTGAACTTGTTATTACAGAGGTGAGCCAGAGGCCTTTATAT